>JAILYB010000025.1:7800000-8077867 GCA_021437785.1 Rhodomyrtus psidioides | reverse complement strand
CCGACCCTAGGGGTTGAAACCGGCCTAAAACGACACCGTTTTATATTTTTAAATATTTTTTCCTATTTTTTTAACAATTTTTGATTTTTTTATCTATTTTATTTAATTATCCGAAAATTCCCCGGATCCAACGGTTCTCATTTCGCCACGTGGCCACGTATCGTGCGTCCGATCCCTCGCTGGATCAAATCATCCACAAAGAGCCACGTGGCTCAATAATAGCCATCGGATCAAAAATTAATTTATTTTCCTTTTTAGAAACCACCGGATCGAACGCCCCACGTTGTGCCACGTGGCCACCTTCGGCGCGTCCGATCTAACCTTAGATCGGACGTTCCACAGCGTGCCACTTGGCACAATCTCGTCCGCCGGATTGATTTTAATTTATTTATTTTCCAAAATTCTAGGATTGCGACACGTGTCGCGATCGTGGCCGTTCGTTTGTATTTTAATTCTTAAAATCCACGTGGCCCCCACCCGGCTGACGTGGCTGCCTACGTGGCACGCCACGTCGGCCGTTGACCGTTGACCGTTGACCGCCGGCGAAGTCGCCGGAGAAGACGATGAACAGTAAAGAATTCCGGCGACTTCTCCGGAAGCTCGCCGGAGAACTCCGAAACCGAGCCAAAACTTGCAATTTTTCACCTATTCTTTTCGGCATTTGACTCCCTATGAACCCAACATCAATAAATAAGCAAGCAAAACATGGCACTCCAAACGTCGGAAAACGGCTCGAACGACCGGCCACCGAACCGGCTCCGGCGAAGAAAATTTGCAGAATTTTTTTTCGCTCAAACTCGATTCCAATCGTTCAAAGAGCATCCAATGGGCGTTTAGAAAACTTACCTGGGATCGTTTCGAGCTCGACGACCGCCGGCTACGCCGGTACAAGCTCTCGGTTCCGACCATGGTTCGAGGAGCTCCGTCACACCGTTCCCAACACGGTTTAATGCAAAATAAAAGGTAAGCCGAGCTTAAGAATAGTTCTAGTGGAGTCTCGAGGAAATATTCGTGCTAAATGAAGCTCGGGAAGACACGACCGAGACCCCCAAAGACATAGCATTCATTTGAGCATTTTATCGAACACATAGCATGCGCGGAAAAAAATGGAGATCCGGCGAGATACCGACCTGGCGATGGCTTGTCGACGGCCGCTGAAGCTTCGGTGGCGATCGGGGGGTATGATGAAGGTCCACGACACCCGCTCCTCCTCGGTTTTTTTGCCAAAAAAACCCCCCCTCTCTCTTTGCCGAGCTTCGCTTAAAACCGAGCTCCCTCGCCGGTTTTCGTGGGCCGACCGGCGCGCCTCGGCGCGTCCAACGCCTCTGCCCAACGCGAGCATCGGCTTCTCTGCCTGTCCCCCACGCGTGATGTCCTTTTTTCTTTAAAAAAAAACCGTTGCCCACGTTGCTCTGTTTTTTTGCTCTTCCCACGCCTTGCTGCACATTCTGCCCCATGCCTTGCAGACCCGGGTCGGACCGGGTCGGGTCGGGCCGGACCCGACCGACCCGGTTTCGACCAAATCGCCAAATTGACCCCCCAAATGACCTCTTTTTCATGAAATTGATGGCAAATTCGATTCCTTGGCATGTTTTCTATCAATATGGGTATTTTCGTGAATCAATTGATTGAAATTTAGTGAAAACCCCCAAATTGTCCCTAGGATCCGAAAATGAATTTCGCCAAATCGAAGATCTAAACGATCGAATTAGTCAAAATTGATGCCACCAATGTATTCCGCATGATGAAAAATATTGGGTAGAGGTTTTTAATTTTAATGGGTGTGCCCGTGTGAAATTTAATTTCAAAAATTGTGAAACCGGGGACTAAATTGAAAGATTTTTATGCAATTAAGCCCTTTTGGTTAAAATTGATCAAATTGGAGGGAAAATTGACCCAATTGCATTTCAATACTTTGGAGTCCAATGTCATAGCTTATAAAAACCGAGAATTGAAATTAAAAGACTCGAAAAGGATTTTTTAGGCCCGGTTCGGGATTAGATTTGTGAAGGAACCCAATGAACCAAGCCGAATTTCCCTAATAAAAAGTGAAAATATTAAGAGGAATTAAAATAAAATTTCTGAATATTTTTTTGTAATTTTCTGACCACGGATGGTATTTTTCTGATTTTTTGGGTATTTTTATAATTAAATAAATTCCAAAAAATATTAAAAAATTCAAAAAATATTTTTTGTTCAAAATGGTTCCTAAGGCTAGGCTAAGGCTCCCAAAGTTGATTTTGCAATTTTTTGACCTTTTTTTTCTATTTTTAATTAATTTTAGAAATAAAAAACTATAATAACGGATGGTAAAAAATCAGGTGTCAACACTAGCCCAGCCCAGCCCGTGGCCACGACTAGCGCACGGCAAAGGTCCATGGCTTCAGTCAGGGAGATCGCCAAGAGAGAACTTAAGTCTGAGCCCGTCAACGTATCCAATTGGACCCACATTCACTTAAAAACTTAAGTTATGTTATATCAACTGGTCAACACTACATCAATTCTGTCATGTAGGACTTTTCTAACACAACCCACACGCGTATCTCAACATTTTGGAGATAGAAATGAAAAATGCACGTGATGTGCTCATCATGTAAATGCCCCTAATTTCTCCTCTTTGTTTTGTAATTTATGGTGATTAAGAAAACATGGACATAGTTAGATACTAGTGTCTAATTCGTAAATGTTATTAAGCGACTCAAATGGGAATAAGTATATCAAAATAAGTTGTAACTTATTAAAAGAAAAGACGGTAAGTCACACAACTAAACATTGGTAAATTCATAGAAAAAAGGATGATATATTTTAGGCTTTTCCAAGAAAGATAAAACGAAGTTGATGAACGATGACAATTGTTGTTAACTCAAAAGAAATCAAATAGACATTGAAAAGTCACTAAAATGAGAGTAGGTAACAAAAGAAGAGTTGGTAGCTTAGTTCCTCACCATCGCGAGGCGCATTCGTCTATCGATCTTAACCTTAGGTAAATTGGTGGTAGCTCGGTAGAATAAGCCGTTTGGCCGATTCGCGCCTTTCCTCTCTGCCTCAATCGAGCCTCTTTGAGGGTAAATCAATAGATAAGTAAGGCATGACGAGGCTCCAATAAGGTAAATGCTTAGGCTTTCCTCGCTAAAGACCGCTTTTCGCTTCAAGTGTTGCTCTACTTCGCTTAGGTAGGATGGCGAATTTATCTCCTTGTCCTGCCCAACCAGATATTTGAAAACCTGTTAAAAAGTGTTAAATGGGTGGGTCGGCTCGAGTTTGGTCCGACCCATGTTAACCCGTCTAACCTGTTTTGACTCATATTTAATGACGCATACCCAATCCGATCCGCAACTGACCCATACCCGATCGATTCATTTTGACCCATATTATCAAAACACACTAATGTAAAAACTATACACCACAAGCCACCACCTGCCCACAAGAGCCAGTTATCAGGTAAAAGTTATGAGTCCTTGCCTAGCTGTGGGTGAGGATTGCAGCCCTTTACACAATGAATTTTTACTAGACCCTTTAAAAGTTAACAACTCATATAGAACCCATCTATACAAAATATGGGTAAAAAATGGGTCATGGGCCCATATTGACACCTCTATAGATTAATCAGAAAAAAAAAACTGGCTATTATTCAAAATCATTTTAAATGAGGTAAAATTTATCAAAAAGTCATAAACCTATTATAACTATGCCAATTCAATTCTAAATATTTTTTTCTTTTTTTTGCTAATTGAGTCATAAACATTTTGCATTTGTGTCAATTCAGCCCATCCGATCAATTTGGACTTAAATTGCTAATGTAGTGAGGCCAATGCTGATGTGCACAAATTTTAATAATATCTTAATAATTTTAAATTTTTATTTTTATCTTTTTCTGTCTTTTTTTTTGTTAGAGCCAGTAGGAGCTGGCCACCAGGAGAAGGTTATGAGTTCTTTGCCTAGCTGTGAGTGAGGATTGCGGCCCTCACCCAGTGACCGACGGCCCCCTACCGGCCCTAATGAAGGAAAAGAGAGAGAGAGAGAGAGAGAGAGCGAGAGAGAGAGAGAGAGAGACATAAAAATTATTAATTTGAAAGAAGCATTAAAATATCATTAAAAAGTGTCCACGTTAGTGCCGACCGCGCCACATCAATAATTTTTTGCCAAATTTTGGCTAAAAAATTTAAGAATGAATTGGCACAATTGTAATAGATTTATGATTTTTTTGCTAATTTTCGCAATATATGAGTGTACGATGAATAATCCGGTACGGCATCTCACAAATAAATATTGTCCAAGTGGATAGCACAAATATAACAATACTATCATATAGGGCAACACTAAAAGCATGATAATAATAGGCGACGGCTAAACCCAATCTACCCGATGAACTATTGTCCAAATTTGTGAATTTTGCAAGTGTTGTCATATAATTGTGGGGTTTTTTCAGGAAAGGCCTAATTCAAAAATAACTCTGTGGGGCACGGAAATGGGCTTTGGATCTAGAAACCCACTAGCGCGGGACCGACCAGGGTAATTAGCACCGTGACCAGCCGCCCTAAAAAGTCGCCGCAAGTTACGTGACGCGCAAAAAAACAAAAAAGGAATGACTCATGGCCCATGCAGGTCTCGAACCTGCGACCTTCGCGTTATTAGCACGACGCTCTAACCAACTGAGCTAATAGGCCTTACGTCATTTTGCTGCGGAAATGCTAAACAATTCCAAAATTCTATGTAGAGTTCTAAATTTTATTTCTGTCCCAAAAAATTCTAAATTTTACAATTTTGCTATTTAGTCGAAATATATTTTGGGTTTTGTCATTAGTTAAAAAGAAAAAGATTGACTTATACGTTGGCCTACGTGCACGACCGACATTCACATGGATTTTTTTTTATGATATTTTAAATATTAATAAATTTTTATCTTCTTTCTTTATTCTTTTTTACCTAAAGGTTGGTCAGCGTCAGTCCGCCAACTCTTGTTGGCGCTGCAGGCGATGGTGTCGCGGCACATGACTAGACATCCTCGCAACAAGATCTAGGCAAGGGGCTGCGCACCACAGTGAGGGCCCGTCTAATGGCTGACCCTCAGTCCAAACAAAAACATAAAAGTGCCCTTGAGAGTACAGTGCCGACGATCTACGTTTAGAGATTTTTGGCCAAAATTGGGCTGGACAGATCAAATTGACAAAATGTGCCAAATATTTATGATTAATTTGACATAACTGAAAGTTTTAGACTTGAATTCCTTAAGTGTTAATAGATTTAGGAATTTATTTTTAATTGTCCACCAATTTTCATGACTTGAAACTAAAAATTCTTGATATCTTAACTGAAAACAGCTTCAAAATTCACCAACCAAAACTCGTCGAATCAGCTTTTAACACTGAGGAGCCCAAGGGGAAAGGAAATTCACTCAAATCTAATCACATTTGCTGCGCAACGTAACGAAGCGACGCTCGCGAACATCTCCAGCGCAATGAGCATGTCCCTCGTGATCTCGCCAAGGGCCATCGTGAACTTCACTCCGTTGAGGCAGTTGTAGGCCGGCGAATAGCCCGGCCCTTCCTTGATCACCTCCTCATACTCCCTCGACTCCGACAGCTCGTGCGCGCGCCTCAGGTCGCCCTCCATCTTCCCGTACAGCGACACGCAGTTTGCGTACCCCTTTTGGAGGGGGGGGATCGCCGCTTGTGTTGTCGCGGAGCCGAGTGAAGGCCTCATAGTTTCGCCCGGCTTGCTTCTGGGTAAGTTCGATGGAGACAAGCGAGAAGAGAGGGGAGGTCGGCGGTGGCAGTCCGGGGGTCACTGTTTAGCAGGGACGCGCAGAGTTCGTCGTTCTGGGTTTGCGAGCAGACGGTAGAGATCGTCTGCTGAGAGACTCCATTGCAGTGAGAAATCAAGAAGAAGAAAGAGAGAGATGCGAAGGAAAGAGCAGTCAAAGTTGGTGTCCGTGAAGAGGACATTGTCTCTGGTTGGTTTGATTTGAATCGTGTTTTGTGTGTTTATGTAATATCGACATACGCACATGTAAATGATATGGGTCTTGATTTTGTGTGATTTTTTATTGATTGTGTTGTGTGGCATCGGATCTCGTGCTGGTGCTATGTCTTTTTCTGAAAGTAAATTATATGGAATCATTTGTATGATAAACATCTAATAAGATTATGGTACTTATTGTCCAAAGTCTTAAACTAATATATGACGGCGAATTTTATGTTGGGGGAAGCGGCGGCGGAGCCATCGAGGGCCATGCCGACCACCCATGTAGAAAAAAGAAAAGCAGGAAGAAGAAAAATAGGATTGAAAAGAGGCGTGAGCCTTAGATGGCTCTAAAAACCGGCAACCGGTTGGAATAAGAAGGAGAAAAAAAAAGAAAAAAAAAAGGAAAAAAATAATTAAAAACTCGAAAAAAATTCCTAAGACGTTATTAATAATTGCCACATCAGTGATGGTCGGCATTCACGTCAGCTCAGCCAGTTTGAATTGAATTAGCATAAATATAAAAGGTTTATGATTCAATAGAAAAATCATTTTAGGATTGAATTAACAAGATTGCAATAGATTAAATTTTCCAGTTGCCTGATTGAACATTTTTATCAATTTTTTGTAGTAGGTTATTAGAATTAGAATTATAATGGAATGGTATGAAATGTAAGACTTGATTTATTTCGCAACAAATGAAGGGTTCAAAAAATAGTCCTAAAAATAAATGTCTATATAGCTAAAAAAATGAACGAATGAAAAAGTATTTTCATCTTCTTTGAAAATGTATAAAGATTAGTTGTAGTTGATAATGAAAATTTATTTCATTGACTAATTATTTTAAGCAACATAATCGGTCATCTTTAAGAAAATGTTTTTCAAATCATTACTTTTCTTCTTTTCAAGAAACGAAAGGAGTTTAAGAGCTAACCTAATATTTTTTGTTAACTTTGTATTATTTCAGACAGATAACAAAGGAAAATCAATGCTACGATGGCCAACATGATGATGGTCGCCGATGGTCAACAACCTTCATTGCCCTTTCCTACTACAATTGAAACAAATAAGAAGGAAAAGAAGAAGAAAGCAAAAAGACAAAAAATAAAAGTTTTAAAAAATTATTTATGTCAACGCCAGTCTTTCAACCAGTCATGTCACGTAGGACGACTGATATCCATATCAACGATTTCTGATCAAAATTGATCAGGTGAACTTAATTGACAAAATATGCAAAATATTTATAATTCAATTGGCACAATTAATGACCAAAAAATTTGGCACAATTAAAAGGTTTAGGATTGAATAGAACTTTTTGGATGATTTCCCTATCCGCTTTCTCATGAGAAATTGAAGATCGATGCTAGAGTCAAATTGAATACTGTAAACATATTAACATTGACATTGAAACATTTTAATTTTCGTAAATTGGACTGGACTTGATCAGAATTGGCCTTAAAGAACGTATTAACATTAACATCAGGTTGATCCATTACTTATGAGCTTAATTAAGGACGCTAAAGGGTAATTCAATTACCATGTAGATGGCTAATTATAAGCCCTATGAGGCTTCAACGCAATGCAATCACAAAAATTGAGAAATGCATGTTTATTTTATTTACTCACGACTTATTATGAACAAAATAGATGAAAAGATTCACATTCATAGGTCCAAGAGACTTGGCCATCGTTCAGATTTGCCCTAAAACACGTCACAGGCTTGGTTTATTGGAAAATGGATGATATGAGAAAAATTTTCCTTAAAATGTTGCTTGTATCACTTGTAATAATTAGTTAATGAAGAATATTTTCATTATTGCCATCATCCATTTTCTACAAAATAAACAGAGTCTTAGCATGCGTTTGTTTCGCGAAAAATTTAATATTAATTTTTTTAGGAAAATAATTAATATTTCTTCATTTGATAAAATGTGATTGAAAATATTTTCGGGTATTTGCTTCTCATATGAAAAAAATTTCAATCTCATCTCTTTATTTTAAAAAATCAAAATTTTAAATATTTTTTTTTCTTTTTCCCATTCTTTTTTTTCTTTTACCTCTACCATGACTAACAATGGCCACTGGCGAGCTTAAGGATCGTTGGCTGACTGGTCATCGTCGAGACCGAGTGACTGGCAAAAATAGAAAATAAAAGAAAATAAAAGAAAAATAAAGTAAAATATAAAGTAAAAATTAAAAATACTCATAAACAATTTTAAAATCTTTTAAAAAAATGAGAGGAGTAATTCCAAAAGTGTTTTCAACTCTTTCGATTTAAGAATTCACTTTTATAATTTTTTGTATAAACTTTCAGTTGACCGAAAAGTGTTTTCTCATTAACTAAGGGCATGCATGACGACACTTCTAGAGCATAATTTCTGCTTCAAAAGTACTAACGGAATTCCTTTTCTAATTTTGGAGCTTTTTTTTTTTTGCTCCAAAATTGAAAAAAAAAATTAACTTCTGCTTAGAAGCAGAAAATTTAATTTTTGGCAGAAAGTTGATTTCTAGAGTAGAACTGTTGCCATGCGCGTCCTAAGTCATTTTTGGCGAATCAAATGGGTGACAGTCTGAAAAATTGATTCTCGAAAAATACTTTCACTCAAACAAGCGCACTTTTACTTCTTCTTCTTTTTTTATAATTTTCTCATGTCGGTAAACTTGTGGCTTTGTGACTATTTTCTGTCAAGATATGTATTTTTCTCTTGTGACTTTCTATCAACATTACCGGGGGCTTTTTCTATTTGAAAAATAATTGCTATCAATGAGAGATAGTTTCGATACGTTCAACAGCCAAAAATATATATTACTTGTTGTTGGCGTGAATTGCTTCGGAAACTTGCAAAAAATAAAAAGCAGAAAATGTAAAGAGAGTGCGAGAAAAAGGAATTGCAGAAAAGAGATGCAAAATGCCTATACTAGTCTTTAGTGTAATTTTTTTTTTCAGCTCAATTGAGTGCCACATTGGAGTAAAATTGTTCAGTTGAGTGCCATTTTCAGCAAATCATCTTACGTGAACTTTTTAATTATTTTCATTTTTGGCGTGGATTTTCATTATTATTTATTATTTGTTATTTATTATTTGTTTTTTTTCCTTGGCTAGCTAGGGTCACTGTGAGGGCCTTCGTGGCCCTACCGACCGTGGTCGAGGTTGCCGTCGCCTATATTTAGCGAGGGCTAGCGAGCCCTCGTCTGCAGTCAGCGGGACAGCGAAGCTTTCATCGCTGCCCCACTAACCGCTGGTGAGGAGACCCTCACCCAATGTGCAAGGTTCTTGTTTGCCAGTGTCACCGGTTACCCTGGCCGGTCAAGGGAAAACAATGGAAAGAAAACAAACAGATTGAAAGTTTCATAATTTGCTTGTTTGATAATAACGTATCAGTCTCCACTAGCCTGGCATAGGCCAGATCGGAGTCAAATAAGACAAGGGAGTCTGTTTTATCACCACCCAAAAAAAAAAAAAAAATCAAGTTTTAGCCACGAAAATTTTGGCAAAATTCATGGCTAATCGATTTTGCGACGAAAATTGCAAAGAAAAAAATTCCGTGGCTAATTTAGCGTCGCAAAATTTAGCGATGAAAAATTGAATTTTCGTCACTAATTTGGGACAAAAAAGGTTTGTCGCTGATTTGCGACGAAAGTGGTTCGTCGCTGATTTGCAACGAACGCTTTTTGTCGCTAATTTAATTAGCCATGATTTTTTTTCGTTGCAACTTTCGTCGCAAAACCAATTAGCCACGAATTTCGCCACAATTTTCGTGACAAATTAGCGACGAAAAATTGAATTTTTGTCGCTAATTTGCGACGAACGCTTTTCATCGCAAAGCAACGAGCCACAGATTTTTTTTCGTTGCAATTTTCGTCGCAAAATCGATTAGCCATGAATTTTGGCAAAATTTTCGTGGCAAATTCCGTTGCTAAAACTTTTTTTTTTTGCAATGAACAATTTCGTCGCTGCTTTACGACGAACAAGACGATTTGCTTTAGCAACGAAAATAGCGCCAGTTCAGCGTTAGTAAATTTGAATCTAATGACGAAATTTTATTAATTTCTTAATCTTCTCTAGCGATGGATTTTGCGACGACCGAGCACAGGTCGAGTTTTGCAACGAACTTTTGTGATCGTATGATAAAATAATTTCTTTTTATTTTTTGATTTTAAATCTAATTAAAAGTAAAATTAATTTCTAGAATTTATATTTAAAATTGATTAAGCAAGTAACAAGATCTAAATACTACAATAATATGAAAACAAAATACATTCATCTACCAATGTCTCTTTATTTTCCCCCACAGATTTAGCAAAAGATCAAAGAATTAATTATATGACTAAATACTATACAAACTTCGAAAAAAAAAATACTATACAAACACAATGAACAATAACAGCTAAGCAAATAAATAAATGAAAAATGTCAAGTCTCCCAAGCTCTCGCATCGAACAAGCAGCAAATCCTCCACAATTTCATAAAAAAGCCGGCGATTTACACGCAAACCCTCCACAATTCCAGACAACCCTTGTCGAATCGCAATCTCGCCTTCTATTTTACACGGTAACATATTGTACGTTCCGGTCCTCCCGATGCAGCTTCGCTGTAATTTGAACATCAAATGATTGAGTTGCAGTGCAAATTCCAAAAAGAACAAGAAAAAACTCGCACTTGCTGCTAAAAAAGTATTCTTGACGGCTCGAGAATCAGATCCCACCAATGCAAATCAACCAACAACACTCGCAAGATAAGCACCTTTCACTCCAATTCTTGGAAATAAAAACGAAAAGGAAGGACAGATAAAGGAATGGAAGGAGAGCTGGCTCACTTGAACAGCACAGTTATGGAAGATGTTCAAGTGAGCAAGATTTAGAAAGATTGTTATGGAAGCTGGAATAAGTATCCTTTATTTCAGATTATTAACTACAGCTAAAGGGCTACTCCTATGTCAAATGCCATAAAAAAGTATAGAATGTTGAGAATCAAGTGAATATCTCAAAATAAATTGAGCTCTCTTTATTATTGATGGAAGATTTCTCAATTTACAATACTCTCACTAGTACACTCAATGGATTCTCACACTTTCACACACCACTCACTCTTACTCTCTAGGACTTCTCACACCACGACACAAGTTGGAGCACTAGCTCCTATTTATAAAGGGTGAAGATGGTGCTTGGACAAAACACTAGAATATTCTAGAATATCTAGATAAATCATGAAGACTCTAGAAGGTTAAGGGAACTCTAGAATATCTAGATGCATTATGAATGTTCTAGAAAATAGAAGAAGAGACAACTCAAGAGAGTTCTAGAAAATTCTAGAAAGCTCGAGAGGTCGGTGTTTCTCATAGAACACTGATTATTTCATTGATTAATTATTTCAAGTTATATAAGCAGCTATTTTCAGCTAAAATAATAATAAATGGGCGCAAATTCTTTTGGCCCCAAAGTCTCCTAAGCTTTGATTTTGGAAATGAGGAAAGCTTCGTTCATCAAGAAGATCGAAGCCTGTTAAGGAAGGCAGTAGCCTCGGGTAGTCGGAAGAATCGGATTCTTCAGTCAACTGAAGAGGGTTTTTGGGTTCTGCATCGAACCCACATCTTCTTTTTCACTCAGGGTGTGTTTGTTTCAAGAAAAGTGATTTTCAGGAATTCATTTTTTGGAAAGTGATTTTCTGAAAACCACTTTCTCGGAAAACGATTTGTTTTCCTTTGTTTGGTAATATGTTACCAAAAATATTTTTCGGTGTTTGGTTCTCATTTGGAAAACGATTTCAATCTCATCAAAGGGACTGTCATTGATACTAAGTGTGACGCCCTAGAAATCCGACTTCGGTAAAGTCCCTGAATTAAAAAAAAAGGAATTAATATTGAAATTCAGTCGATAAAATATATTGGATTGTAAGGACTGAAGAGATGACGTTTGGACGAATTCTGATGTTTAGTCGGTTTAGATTAGGTTTCGAATTCTTAGTCGCCGTAAATTAGGATTTCAATCCTCGCGACCCGAGCCTAATCCCAATCGAGCCTAGCCTATGAATTTACCAAAATAACCTTCGTCTGTTGTACCGAAAATTCGTTTCAGTCCCGATTCGCCAAAGTACCAATTTGCCCCTAGATATTTGCTAATAGGACAAATTGTCCCAAAAGTCTTTGTGTGGACCCCACCCCAATTTCCATCAGCCCATCCCTCCCCCCATGTGACTCTCTCTCTCTCTCCCGCGGACGATCCCCTCCCATGTTCTTCTTCTTCTTCTTCTTCTTCTTCTTCTTCTTCTTCTTCTTTTTGGGTTGTTCTTGGCCGATCACCACCTCAGCCGGCACCACCACATCCAGCCACGACCTTCAGCGGACCGCCACCACCATCGTCGACCCCTCTGGCGCCGTCGTTGGCCGCCGGCTGGCCGTGAAACGGCTCGGGGAAGCCGTGCCCTATTTTGGCCCGCGAAGACCCGAGGACGTCGGGGCTTCCCCCGGCCATTTCGGCCGCCGTCGCCGCCACCCACCACCTCGGCCTAGTCCCTCAGCCTCCCCTTGTCATCTTCGATCTGACCCCATCGCCGATTAGCCGCCGGAGCAGCTACAATCAGCCCTGAAACCCACGGTGCCCTGTTTTTGACCCGGTTTGGGAATTTCTTCGATCCCACCGTTTCGGCCGTCGCCGCCCCTCACCGCCACCACCAGCGAACTCCCAAGGCTCCCCTCCATCGTCCATGAGCTCGACGGAACTCGGCGCCGCGCGTGGTGGCCAGAAAACGCCTCTGACCGCTCCCCTGTTCTCGGCGCCGTCCCCTGCTCGCAGTCCCGGTTCTGTGTCGCGGCTGTTCCGCAGCTTCCGGCCGCCGTTCGTCGCCCTTGGCCGGTCCCGTAGGTCGCCCTCGGTCCCTAGGTAAGTCCCCAATCCTTGGCCGCCCTCGTCTCGACCCTCGAGGCCGCGAAACTCCCCGAAACAGCCCCGGTTCCCCTTTTTCCTTCACTGACCAGGTTCTGTTTTAGGCAACCGCCGCTCGCCGGAGCTTCGCTGTCGCCGGCCACCTGTCCCGGTGACCTCGCGAGACTTCCCTGAGGCATTCCCTAGATTTTAGGTTTTTGGCCGCCGCCGCCGCCGTCGTCGCCGTTCACCGTCGCCGTCCGTTGAGACCGCCCGAGCTTAATTTGAGTGTGAGTTAACCTTAAACCTTGGTTAGGGCGCTAATTGCGCCTAGGATTAGCTGGCTGTGGAATTTAGGTACACGATCGGGGCCGGTTTAAATAGAAATTGGGATTAGGTTAAATGGCCGATTGATTAAGTTAGCCGAGTTGATTGAATTGTCTGTGGCTAATTGTTGCTAGATGAACATTGATTGATTGATTGGGCAATGGATTGCCGCTGGTTGATCGCGAGCGAGCGATAAGCTAGAGGCGAGCGAGCGATCGACGATTTAAATCGACTGGTTTGGTTAATAATTGATTATTGCACGAATTCGAGCCGTTATGTGGCCTAATCAAACTGATTGTTCGTGTTTGTATTGATTGCCTCGTTGGATGGCTTGATTGATTGGCTGGAATGACTGGCTGGTGGATTGATGATTGAGGGTTAATCATCCTGTGTGTGGTTGCTATGACTAGTGGATAGTCGGCATGTGCATATGATTGAGTGTGAAGTCAAATGACATATTTTAGCATGAAAATGGCCTTTGGCCGAGACTTTTACATGCCTGAGTGAGCATCCGGCCTTAACCAAAGATAATGAAATGGGTTGATTGCTGGATGTAGATTGTTTGGTCATATGTGAAAAACGATGATGTTCCTGGCAAGCTCGTGTTCTATGATTTGTATGGAACTATACGACTTGCCAGAAGCACGATAATTCATGCCCCGTGCCAGTCGTACGGTTTTAAGGGATTGTCGGATGCCGGTCGCAGCTGGAGTTGGACCGACGCCCCGTTTAGGGATGCTTACTTACTGGTGCCGTGATGGGTACACTGGATACACCACTTGTAGTAGCCGTTGCCGAGAGTAAAGGAACGTAGACCGGTGCTGCCGGTGAGACGCTGGATTGCACTGAGGTGTTGGATCGCGTTATTGGGAGAGTCGAATCACGCCATCTTTCGCGTAGATCCTCTCTTGTGCCGTGGGCACGATCATCGTTAATAAATGGATTGAATGCAATGTAACTTCCGGCATGGGTTAGTATGAGCGCTTCTTGACTACGACGTTTGGAATGGGACGAATGGAGTTGGAGGACGGAGGTTCATACTCGCTTGTGTTCGAGTTATTATTGTATTGTGTGCATTGTCCTGGTGAATGTCCTGTGCATACTTGTGAATGTGATGCTGTGATTGGGTGACTGATTGGTTTGACTGTTGAGTCGAGTCAAGCATTGCATTATGTGTGGCCGAGGCTGGTAAGTGTGCATGTGGATGGCTGTTATATTGTTATTTGTGAGTGGCTGTTATACGTGCATGTGTGGTCTTTGAGCTTCCGTTAGGATGCCTTGGGCGAATCAGTTTCCTAACCGAGCTTAGGCTTGATTCACTGAGATTTATTCTCACCCCGTCGTGGGATAACATTTTCAGGTCCCTTTTGACGGAGCTTTGTGGCTGCCAAAGATTGGCTGTTGGAGTAGTTTATTGAAGTAAATGGGAAGTTGACCTCACTTGACCGAATGACCTAATGAGGTCTTGTCGAGTCTCCCCGAAGTATGGGGTTGTGTATGTACGTTAGTAGTAATAAAATCTAGACTCATATGCTTATGATGTATGTTCTGTGATTGTCATTTTGTGAATGACGGTTGTGACTGCCTACTTTTCTATCCCTATTTATTTATACTGTCAGGGAGTTAGAACGTTTTCTTGCCGCGTAAGTATTTGATAGGTCGATAGTGTGCCTGTGACGCTATCTCTATGACCTCGTGGCCATTTGGCAATGGATGTCGCGGGCTTGAGAGTCGGGGCGTGACACTAAGGAGAGGCAAATGGTCGAGAGAGCTGACGTAAACTGACCCGGCTAGGCCCCGGTTCCCGTTCCCGGCCCGGCGCCGCCGCCGGCCCCGGTCCCTGGTCCTGGCCCCGGCCCCGGCCCCGGCCACTGTCTCCGGTCCCGGCCCCGACCCCGACTCGGGTCCTCGGTCCCGGCCCTGGCCCCAGTCCCCTGTTCCGGTCTTCTGTCCCGACCCCGGTCCCGGTCCGGGCCCCGACCCGAGTCCCCGGTCCCGTCCTCGGTCCTGGCCCGGGTCCCCGTCCCCGATACCCTATCCTGGCCCCTGTCCCCGATCCCGGTCCCCGATCCCGGCCTCGTCCCCGGTCCAGGCCCCGGGTCCCCGGCCCAGGTCCCCGATCCGGGCCCTGGCCCCGGGTCCCCAGTCTCCGGTCCCGGCCCCTGCCCGAGCCTCGACCCCGGCTCCGGTCCCGGCCTGGCCCTGGTCTCCGGCCCGATCGCAGGCCTTGGCCCCGGGATCGGTCCTCGGGATCGACCTCAGTCCCGTTTTCAAAGAAAATGAGAGACTCAAATTTGGGAAAGTGCTTTCACATTTTTATTTTGGGGAATTCACTTTCATATTTTAATAAATAAAATCTTTATTGATTGGAAAGTATTTTCCGTTGACCAAATCATTTTCCGCGAATCAAACAAGACGAATGTCTAGAAAATAATTTCCCTGAAAATAATTTCCCCAAAACAAACGCACCCTCATATTCATCTTTTTCGATCGGCTGGTAAGGTCTTCGGGGAACTTCTCCGTGTTTCCCTCTTTGAATCGTCACACAGGATGCTTCTGTTTCTTCAATTTGGTTTTTTCCTGTTCGATTGAAGTTAATTTGCATAGACTTTCGTTGATGTCGTGACTGTTTTTTCTGATTAAATCGTCTTTCACTTGGAATTGTGCGGTTTCTGGATCGCGTAGCGAGAAAATAGCGGAGATATCTTGTGGTACCAGATAGATAGTAGTATAAGAAGGTGAAATTTCAGAAATGTTACGCTGCAGTTGTTTTCAAGTCGTAATTGCTGATGGGTGTCCGTTGAATTACTTGGGTTGAACTTGCTTGTTTGTCTAAATGGCCTGCTTTCTTTGGGCTGGAGATTATTTTGCGCTTGAGCCAGGAACACGAGCAATTTGAGCATGGCCACATCTTCTCCTATTGGAAATGGAGATGAACTTCATTTCCTCTTTTAGTTTTCATTGTTACTGTGCATCTGATTGTTCAAAACAAAGTTGAACATAATCTTTGATGACCTCACAAAATTGCGTAATTGTATACTTTTTGCGCTTGAGTTGCTGAGTTCATATGTGGCAAGTGTAAGATTTGATTCCATATTCATAGATATATATACTCTCTTAGTGACAGATGGGGGAGCTCGCTGGCGATAAACATGTCAAGTACATATTGTTTGTTGGAAAGGTAGGTATGAGATTTCTACAATTCTCTTCTTGTTCTCTTGTCCACTTCCTGCCAGTTAGTGAAAGCGACTTGGTTTATCTTGATCCGCTATTCGGCATTTCGGAGTTTACTGATCTTAGTTTTTGGGTTGATCTTGCACTCAGAAAAAGGATAGTTTTTTGAGTCGGTGGTTATGGAGCACTTGAGATTGAATGGAGCATATTGGGGATTGACCACTCTAGATCTTCTTGGAAAACTTGACACGGTGGATTCAAATGAAGTTGTTTCGTGGATCCTGCAATGCTAGCATGAGTCTGGTTTGTATTTATTGTCTCTTGGCTTCTTTATCGCGATTACCCATGAAAGACATGCACCTAACAGGACCTCCATATTGAAATGCTAATAAAATTGATTATCTTGAAGGAGTAAATGCATCTTGGAGCATGCACCAAGGATTGGACTCACTAAGCATTGATATTGTCTTGGGTGTTGTCTAGTATTGATGTTGTCTTGTGTCTAGACTCACTAAGCATTGATATTGTCTTGGGTGTTGTCTAGTATTGATGTTGTCATGGGTGTTGTCTAGTATTGATGTTGTCTTGTGTTTGGACTCACTAAGCATTGATATTGTCTTGGGTGTTGCCTTGTGAGTTTGATTGAGGTTGTCTTCATAAGTGTTAGAATTTCCTCTATAAATACTTGAGTGAGTTGTATTGTAAGAAGCAAGAGATATAAGCCAAATCAAGTTCTTCAATATACATAGTTTTCTCCATCCATTTCTTGCCTCGCTTTTATTTAGAAAGGTCGCACATATTGTGTTTTTTGATTCCAACATTTGGTATCAGAGCTAGAATGGCATCTACTAGTTCCGTTCAAATGCAGCTTCCAAAGTTGAACGGAAAGAATTTCAACAACTGGGCTGTCCAGATGAAGGTTCTGTTCAAATCGCAAGATTTGTGGAATCTAGTTGAAAGTGGCTACAACGAAGTAGCCGATGCCGAAGCATTCGAGGCTTTGAGAAAGGAGGAGAAAGAATCTCTGGTGGAGTCCCGGAAGAAAGATCAGAAAGCATTATATGCGATTTTTCAAGCCGTGGAGGAAACGATATTTGAAAAAATATCGAGTGCCGAGACCGCGAAAGCTGCCTGGGATATCTTGCAGAAATCCTACAAAGGCGATGATCGTGTCCGGCGGGTGCGGCTTCAGACTCTTCGAGGTGATTTCGAGTCTTTACGCATGAATGACTCGGAAACAATATCGGCATATTTTGATCATGTGCATGCTATCGTTAACCAATTGAGGGTTAATGGTGAAGAACTTCAAGATGTTCGTGTTGTAGAAAAAATCTTGAGGTCTTTGACCGAAAGATTTGACTACGTCGTCGCAGCGATCGAGGAAGGACAAGACGTATCAACTCTCACGTTGGAGCGGTTGATGGGTTCATTAGGCTCCCATGAGCAAAGAATGAACCATAAGTCTACGGGTTCCGTTTCCGAGCAAGCATTGCAAAGCCGGGTCGCTCAACCAAACTGAGGAGGCTATCAAGGCGGTTGAGGTCGTGGAGGAGCCTGAGGTAGAGGTGAGAATTCAAATTTCACCAGAAAATTTAGAACACCTGACAAATCAAAAGTCAAGTGTTTTAAGTGTAATAAATTCGGACATTATAAATCCGAGTGCCATGCAAAGGCGACGTACGTGCCGGCGGAACATGCACATGCCACAAATGCTGAAGAGTACATGGTACTAGCATGTGCGAAGGATGATTCAACTATCGTGGATACCAACACATGGTATCTAGATACTGGGTGTAGCAACCATATGACCGGAAGAAAGGAGTTATTCTCACAGCTGGATGAGACAAGCCGTGGTGAAGTCAACTTCGGGAATAAATCAAAAATTCCCGTGATGGGCAAAGGTAACATTAATATCAAATCCAAAGACGGTACTAATGTTGCTATTGCAGATGTTTACTTTGTGCCAGGACTTTTTTGGAATTTGCTAAGTGTTGGGCAACTTTCCGAAAGGGGCCACAAAGTTTACATTGAAAATGGAGTTTGCACCATCAGAGGTGTAAACAACAAGTTGATCACGACGGTACAGATGACGAAGAACCGGATGTTTACCTTGACTCTTCCGGCGAAGAATCTCTTGAGTTTTCAAGCGATGACAAAAGACAGCAGCTGGCTGTGGCATCTTCGATTTGGGCATCTAAATTTTCGTGGAATGAAGCAATTAGTCCAGAAAAGGATGGTGACTGGCATGCCGTTGATTAACGATCCAGGGTGTCCTTGCGAAGGATGTCTCGTTGGAAAGCAGCACCGAGACTCTTTTCTAGTTGGAAAAGCCAGAAGAGCAAACCAACCGCTGGAGTTGGTACATACCGACATATGTGGCCCTATTGAGGTGGAATCGTTTGGACAAAAAAGGTACATGCTAATTTTTGTCGACGATTTTAGTAGAAAAATATGGGTACACTTCTTGAGGGAAAAATCTGAAGCTTTTGGCAAGTTTAAAGAATTTAAAGTCTATGTTGAAAAACAAAGTGGCTTTAAATTGAAGGCGTTGAGATCGGATAGAGGTGGAGAATTTACCTCAAATGAATTTCACAAATATTGTAAAATTCATGGAATCAAACGTCAGTTGACTACCAGCTATACTCCTCAGCAAAACGGTATAGCAGAAAGAAAAAACAGGACAATTTTTGAAATGGCAAGAAGTATGCTGAAAGCTAAAGATTTGCCCAAGAAATTTTGGGCAGAAGCTGTTGCTTGTGCTGTATTTGTGCTAAACAGGTGTCCAACAGTGAGTGTTCTTGGAAGAACTCCAGAAGAAGCTTGGAGTAGAAACAAACCAGATGTTTCGTTCCTACGAGTATTTGGGTACGTGGCATATCCCCATATACCAGACGAGCGAAGAAAAAAGCTGGATGACAAAAGCGAGAAGTGCATCTTCATCGGCTACAGTGATACAACTAAAGGTTATAAGCTGTATAACCCGATCACTGAGAAAGTCATTATCAGCAGGGATGTCCAGTTTTTAGAAGATGAAGCCTGGGACTGGAATCAGAAGGGTGACCAGAAAAACATCACCATCGAAGATGAACCACTGGCGAGTGAGACAGAAACACCTCCATTATCTTCAACGAGTGATCCATCTTCCTCATCATCTTCAACTGGAGGTACATCTTCACCAACAGCAGTTTCAGAACCACAACTACGTCGTTCACAACGACTGAAGGAGACGCCAGCAAAATTCAGAGATTATGTGGTCACAAGAAATAGAAACAGTGATAGCGAAATCACTGATGAAACACTGGTAAACTTTTGTTTATTTGCTGATTGTGACCCTGTAACCTATGATGAAGCAGCTGTAGATGAAAAGTGGATTGAAGCAATGGATGAAGAAATTCACTCCATTGAGAAAAATGACACATGGGTGTTGACTTCTTTACCACCCGGTAAGAAGCCTATTGGTGTCAAGTGGGTGTACAAGACAAAGTACAAACCCGACGGTTAGGTGGACCGTTACAAGGCTAGACTGGTTGTAAAGGGCTACAAGCAAAAGCCAGGTATTGATTATTTTGAAGTATTTGCACCAGTTGCCCGGATGGATACTATTCGGATGGTCTTAGCACTTGCAGCTCAAAACCATTGGCAGATCCATCAAATGGATGTGAAATCAGCATTCCTCAATGGTGTCCTTGAAGAGGAAGTATATGTGGAGCAACCACAGGGTTATGAGAAGAAAGGGCATGAAAATCAGTTTTACAGACTGAAGAAGGCTCTGTATGGATTAAAACAGGCACTACGTGCTTGGTACACACGTATCGACACATACCTGTTGGAGCATGATTTTCAAAAGTGTCCTTATGAGCATACACTGTATATCAAGTCAAATGCTAACGGTGACATCTTAATTGTGTGCATTTATGTTGATGACTTGATATTTACAGGGAGCTGTGAAAAAATGTTTGCTGAATTCAGGGAGGCTATTAGGGGTGAGCGGTTCCCGGTCCGGTCCGGTTCCCCTCAAAAATCGGGAACCGGACCAATAGTCCCGGTTCTAAATTTTCGAAACCGTGGACCGGACCGGCCACCTCAGGAACCGGGAACCGGACCGGACCGTCGGTCCGGTTCAATTCCGGTTCCGGTTCCAAGGAATCAATAACACAAACAAGAAAAAATCACATGCATGGTCACCCATCGTGCCATCCTCTGCAGCTAATTTTCCCCATAGTTACAGTCAATTACTTAACCCTGCTAACACACCATCAGAATTTTCCTACACTGATGTCCTACTTCTCTGATCACATTCCCAGGTTAATAAACCAGAATCTGCAGTGTCAAAGATTCAACTTGACTAAACTACAAGTGCTATCAAGTGAGCCCTTCGTACTACTCAATGCAAACCTAACAAATTTCATTTATCTTGTCTTACGAGTCATGGAATGTCACTCACAGATTAAACCTTCAAAAGGTTTGAACCAGAATTTTGTAACTCAAATTATCCAGTCGTATCCAATTCAACCATTGCACTACCAGAATTTAACTAAGTTAAGTTGCTCTGCAACTTCTACTCCATTGCTCCATTTTCGCCTAGATTTCAGTCCATAACCTAACAATGTAAACCTAAATCCTCACTGACCAAACAGAATTCCCCTGTCATAGCCTAAACCGAACCTTAGCTCTTCGCAAGTAAGCACAAGCCGACTCTAAAGGATGGAATTGAAAGAGTCCCTTGCCTTGGCGATGAGTTGAGCTACAATTGGCTTCGTTCCTCCTCCTTTTTTGCGTCACCGTGAGCCTCATTTCCCAGCTCTCTCAATTCTTTGTCGCCATGCGAGATGGAGTTCTGATGCACATATATCGTCACTCCCACGCCGAATTTGAACCAGCATCAATCGTCAGGTTCAGCTTCATCACGATGAAGCTGAACAAGATGCTGAGCACGAAGCTCGCCACAAAGGCCCTCACCGTCAATTGTTGCCTCCACGACGGGACCTCCTTGCTCTCGTACTCCCTCTCCACCGACATCACCATCTCTTCCTCCTCTTTGTCCTTCTCGGCATCCCCGCCTGCCGGCCTCGCGCTAGCCGCAACCAGCTGAGTCTCTTGCAGCAACCAGCTGAATCTCTTGCAGCAACCACCCACTAGCGTCGTCTCCTGGTCGCCGTAAACCCGTGACCTTCGCCCCACGACCCTCCTCCACCTGATCTCCGCCGCCACCGAGCACCGCTACCCAGCCACCTCCGGTCACCTGAACTGGCCGAGACCCACAGATCTGAGGCCGACATTGACAGATCTGAGGCCGAGCCCACTGCGACGATGATCTGAGCTCCCTGTTCGTGAACCCGACAGTCCATTACACTACCCAGAATTGAATCCGACACCAAACGATTAGGTTTAGAACTTGACTTGCCTTGAGATGGGAACCGCGGCTGAGTTGCGCGTGGGCTGAGCGAATGGCGGTGAAGGGTGTCGGGGTTGGCCGCGCGACGACGGTCTGACGGAATGGTCGACGACGAACGACGTTGAAGTTCAGGGACGGCTGTGCGAGCGCGAGCGATGGAGCGGTCGGCCACGATCTGAGAAGAGAGGACTGAGAAGAATCCTGGTGTTCGCTTGGAAGAAGAAGACCGAGACTATGAGTGGTCTAAAACGTGGGGAATATAATATTTTGCTTTTTCTTTAATATCGGGCGGTCCGGTTCTAGAACTGGACCCCGGAACCGGGAACCGGACCGCCCGGTCACCGGTTCCACTTTTAGGAACCGGGAACCGAACCGGATCCCCCTAAAACCGGGAACCGGACCATCGGTCCTGGTCCGGTCCGGGCAATCTCATCCGGGCGGTCTTTTTTGCACACCCCTAGAGGCTATGACTAGCCAGTTTGAGATGACTGATTTGGGACTGATGTCCTATTTTCTTGGTCTTGAAGTGAAGCAAACAGATGATGGTATATTTATTTCCCAGCAGAAATATGCTAATGATATTTTGAAGCGATTTAAAATGGAATCGTTGAAGCCAATCCGAACTCCCGTAATAGAACGATTGGAGCTGAAGAAAGAAGGAACCGGTGAGTTGGTAAATCCTACTTATTTTAAAGGCATTGTTGGCAGCTTGAGATATTTGGTTTCTACAAGGCCAGATATTACCTATGGAGTAGGTATTATTAGCAGGTTCATGGAAAAGCCCTACCAATCACATTTGCAAGCAGCAAAGAGAATTTTACGATATGTGAGTGGAACTCGTAATCATGGAATTTTATATTCTTATACTGACAACTTTGGTCTAGTGGGGTACACAGACAGTGATTGGGCAGGTGATGTCGAGACTCGAAAAAGTACGTCGGGGCATGCTTTTTTTCTTGGATCAGGAGTATTCTCTTGGTCTTCCAAAAAGCAACAAGTTGTTGCTCTCTCAACAGCTGAAGCAGAATATATGGCATTAGCTTTAGCGTCTTGTCAGGCGATATGGCTTCGTAGGATGCTACATGAATTGATGCATGAACAAACGGGTCCTACTAAAATAATGTGTGACAATAAGTCGGCTATTGCATTAGCCAAGAATCCTGTATTTCATGGCAGGAGCAAGCACATCGACATCAAGTATCATTATATTCGCGAGCGAGTCAAAGATGGTGAAATCGAACTTAATTTCTGCAGATCAGAAGATCAACTTGCAGATATTTTGACGAAACCATTGAAGGCGGATTCGTTCGAAAAATTGAAGAAGATGCTTGGTATGGAAATCAATTTTAAGGGAGGCTATTGAAATGCTAATAAAATTGATTATCTTGAAGGAGTAAATGCATCTTGGAGCATGCACCAAGGATTGGACTCACTAAGCATTGATATTGTCTTGGGTGTTGTCTAGTATTGATGTTGTCTTGTGTCTAGACTCACTAAGCATTGATATTGTCTTGGGTGTTGTCTAGTATTGATGTTGTCATGGGTGTTGTCTAGTATTGATGTTGTCTTGTGTTTGGACTCACTAAGCATTGATATTGTCTTGGGTGTTGCCTTGTGAGTTTGATTGAGGTTGTCTTCATAAGTGTTAGAATTTCCTCTATAAATACTTGAGTGAGTTGTATTGTAAGAAGCAAGAGATATAAGCCAAATCAAGTTCTTCAATATACATAGTTTTCTCCATCCATTTCTTGCCTCGCTTTTATTTAGAAAGGTCGCACATATTGTGTTTTTTGATTCTAACATTCCTCCATGGTAGCTCCTAGATGCAAGCATTAACTCCTCCATGGTGCAAGCTAATCAATTTTGCTTGTATTAGGTGTTGAAGTTCAACACTCCTCTCCTCATTCAATCAAATATTTCTTATTTGACGGCATGATCATCATTTTAGCTTGGAATTAACAAATTCCTTCTATTACAAAATGACCACATCGTAGGGGTGGTTAGTGTTGCTTTATTCATATTTTTTTTTATAACTTCACTCCAAAAAGCAAAGTGCGAATGTCACCTTAGGCTGCCTTTTCAGGTGGCTTTGGTGGAAACATTGGACATGATCCGCATCTGCTGTATACGCTCAGTGCCGTGCAAGTTTTGGCCCTTTTTGACAAGCTAGATGTTCTTGACGTCAACAAGGTGACAGATTGTATCCTTTGCGTCCTAGATCTGCAAACTATTACCATAGATGCAAGTTCCTCAGTGTTATTATATGTGATATAAAACAAACAAGCAATCTATCAACCTAATAATGAGGGTCCATTGTTCTAGACTCTGTAGTTGGGGCTTCTGTGGTGAGGTTGACCTTGGTTGCCAGTGTCGATTCAATGGGGGAATAAAAAAGTCCTTGGCCTTACTTTAGAATAAGAATGTGTCCGAGCTTATCTTCATAGATAGCAGATGTGATGTGTCGGACCCCCTCAGTCACTACGAGTGCCCCCGATCACTTTCTTAACGAGCGGAGATCCATCAAAAAGGGGCGCAGTTTGCAACACCATGAGAGTAATAAACTTACCTAAGGCTCTGTTTTGCATGCAAGAGGTCAGATTATGTCAACTTTTTAAATGTCATGAAATTTTGATCACAGTTACTCTATAGTGTGTATATTGCTAGCCAAACTTTAATGAGGGTTCTCTCTCTGCGGAGATCCAAGTTGCTACCGTTGGATAATCTCTGCCATTAAATCTTCTATATTGTTGTGCCTGAACTGTGATTCAGACATCAGATCACTGCAAAAAGAAGATGGATCTTTCTCTGGGGATATTTGGGGAGAAGTTGATTCTCGGTATCTTGTCTTCGTCTTTGTTCAATTAGAAATTTTTGTGCTTCTTGAAGATGTCTCTTAAATAATTGACATCCTTTCACCCCCTTTTTTCCCTTCGAGGGTTCTCTTATTTGGCTATATGCTGTCTTGCGATAATAAAACGGTTGGATTTGATAAATGTGGAGAAGGCAGTCGGATATATAGCGAGTTGCAAGACTTTGGATGGCGGGTTTGGTTGCACTCCTGGTGCAGAGTCTCATGCAGGGCAAAGTATGTCATAACCTTATGCTGGAGCTCTTTCTCTGGTTTTTAATTTCTGATTGGTGGTTACTAATTCATGTATTTTCCTGTATATGTGGTGGTCTCCTAACTATGTTGGTGAAGAATTCCATTCTTGGTCCTGTCTGACCAATATTATATATTGGTTTAGAGTGAGTAAGGAACAACCTGGGCTTCTGTAATCAAACGTGCGCTACAAAATAGTTACAAAGCTGGATATCTTTCTGAAGATTTTATTCAAAGCTGAATGAGCTGGCTTGGAATTTATTCCACTGGTACATCCAGTGGGCTGTTCCCTTCCAAAAGGATGGTTATTTCCGATTTTCTGCGTCAAAGTATCTCCATCTTCACTGTTGGGGGGAGATGACAGAAATATGAGAGAAATAAAAGGATATGGAGTAGGAAAATCCAAGAGAAGAGAAAAGCCTCTACGCAATTTAAAGGAAACTAGTTAGTTATAATGGAGCTAAATATGTTGGTTATCAACCTAGCCTAGGTAGGCTAGTTTCTATGTCTATTTCAAAGCTTTCATAATTAGGATTTTGATATATTGATGCCAAATGACAAAATGATTCAAGAGCCTAAAGGTAGAACCGCAAGTTAGGGAAAAACCCCACCCCCAATCTTTCCCTTCCTTAGAAAGCCCAACATTGAAGTGGCTTCCTTCTTTATTTTGTTGATTTGATTTTATGAATTAGAGTACAACCTGCGGTGGAGATTTACTTGGTTACACCTGCAGTATTTTGTGGCGTGGGAGCTTTGGCTATTACGGGTTCACTACATCACGTTGACAAGGATCTTCTTGGCTGGTGGTTATGCGAACGACAAGTCAAATCTGGAGGTTTAAATGGCCGCCCTGAAAGACTTGCTGATGTGGGTATTAAATGAAATTAAGCTACTATGAGCGGACCATTTTATCAAATTATGTGCTGATCTAGCTGCGTGGCTTCAGGTCTGCTACTCCTGGTGGGTGCTTTCTAGCTTGATTATGATTGATAGAGTTCACTGGATTGACAAAGAAAAGCTTATCAAATTCATCTTAGACTGTCAGGTTCTTCAACTTCATCCTCTAGGATTGAATTGAAAAAACTTTGGATATTGAGTTCACTACAATTTTGAGTTTGAGGGAAGAATGTATCACTTCATGGCCTTCTATTTCAGGACTCTGAAAATGGTGGAATTTCTGATAGACCAGATGGTGCTGTGGATGTTTTCCATACATATTTTGGACTTGCTGGTAAGTAATAGTTGGATTTTCCTATGATCCTTTGCCTTCCCCTTGTTGAATTGGCTTTATCAAATTAATTCATCAGTAAATTCAGGATAGGAGCTCTTGATGTTATTGCCAAAAGCGAAAACTGATTTCTGTTCATCCATTGATCTTAAATTGTTACGTGACAAAATATAGTTAGATCTAAATTATATTTAATCTACTTCAAAGTCACACCATGAAGGATATGAGGTTGTCTTTGTTGCTCAAGAATGTAAGCAATAACAGATGACATATGATGTTGATCGAACTCTCAAGGTTTTTCTTTCTTGGTGGTGATTTCAGGTCTTTCCCTTCTTGAATATCCAGGAGTTAAAGCCATAGACCCGGCCTATGCCTCGCCGGTCGATATTGTTAATAGGATTTTCTTTGGCAGATGTTGAACCTGACCACAGGCCACACAATTTACTACATTTTTCATGACTTTACGGGTACACATACTAGCGAATTGCACAAAAATTGAAATAATGGTTAGGGGACACAACTTTTCTAGCGAATCATTTGTTACCCTCGGAGAACCTAAACTTCATTGGATCCTTTTTGTATCTTCGTCTCTCTTAAGCCTTCAAGCTAGAGTCTCCTTTTTGTACACATTCGTCTCCCTCGAGCTATAGATGTGCAGAATTTAGCACAAAAAGGCAGGACGCGTACGTACTTTGCCTGGTGGCAACCTCAAAATTCTTGAAAGCTAAACTCAGTAGTTTGAAATTCCAGTTTCGTCTCTATACTTTCATTTTGTTGTGAACTTGGTCCTTGTACTTTTCTTTGGAAATAATTCAAGTCTTACTGGAAACTTGATGGAAATTTGTGATGGGATTTATCGCACACCGAATCAGAACGATCACACAGAAATCAAGAAAATTGAATGACGCACGAGATTACCCAGGTTCACCCCAGAATAGGGCTACGTCCTGCAAGAGATTTTCACTATGATATTCTGTTTACAGCCTCTCAACTCGTTACAATGATCAGCATAAAACGAGCAAAATATATATGCCCTAAATGGGCCCAAAAACCTAAACCTAGCGAAACCTCTATTAAGCCCATAACATACGGGTTAACTTAAATAAAAGTCCAAACCCGTTGAGGTTTCGGGGGCGCTGCCCCCGAACCCCCGCCCGCTCACCGGCGAGCGGGGCAGCCGTCCGCTGACCGGGCAGCGGAAGCCCCGCCCGCTGACCGGGCAGCGGGACACCCGTGTCGGGGGCGCTGCCCCTGAACCCCCGCATCCCACGCGCATGGGTCACATGTCGTCGGATAACACTTTGGTTTCCCTAAGCTCACGTGGGCATACCCTGTGTGAGAAACAAGGGTCCCCGAAGTATTCGCCAACTCCAACATTCTCCCACTTGGTGGATACTTCTCGCAAATGAGAGCCTTTGCCATATCATTCTTCTTCAACCCAATCGCAGTAGAGCACCATTCAAACTTCGCACCTGTGACGGCTTTAGTAAGGAAGTCTGAACTATTTTTCACCGTGTCGACCTTTACAAGCCGAACCTCTTTCTTCTCCACTTTTTCTCGGATGAAATGATATTGTATATCAATGTGCTTTGTACGTGAGTGAAATGCTGGATTCTTAGCTAAATAAATAGCTCCTTGATTATCACATCTCACCTCTACGGCACCTTGCTCAAAACCAAGCTCCAAGCACAACCGCCGTAACCATACGGCCTCTTTTCCAGCATGAGTAAGAGCCATGTACTCAGCCTCCGTAGAAGAGAGTGCTACCACGCTTTGCCTTCTACTCATCCAACTCAATGCAGCCCCAAACAATGTGAAAACATACCCGCTAGTGGACCGTCTACTATCAATATCTCCACCCCAATCAGCATCTACATGGCCTACGATATCAAGCATGTTTCCATTCCCTGTACCTTCAAAACATAAAGAAAAATTCGAAGTTCCACGAAGATACCTGAAAACTCTTTTGATCGCATTCCAGTGTTCTCTACCTGGGTTAGACATGTATCGGCTCAAGACTCCCACTGCTTGGGCTATATCCGGACGTGTGCACACCATAGCATACATCAAGCTACCCACTGCACTCGCGTATGGAACTCGGGCCATCTCTTCAGCTTCTTCACCCGTTTTAGGACATTGTTCCGCAGATAGCTTGGTCCCTAAAGGTATAGGGGTACCAACAGGCTTGCAGTCTATCATATTGAATTTCTTCAATATTTCTTTGATGTATTTCTCCTGCCCTAGCCACAGCTTCCGTTTCTCACGGTCCCTTCTAATCTGCATGCCCAAAATAAAATTTGCAGGCCCCAAGTCTTTCATTTCAAACTTCTTGGCCAACAAACTCTTCACAGATCTCACCATCTTCATGCTATTCCCGATCAACAGCATATCATCCACATATAGTGTGAGAATGACAAACTGATCGCCCGTCCTCTTCACATAAACACAATGGTCAGAATTTGAACGCACAAAATCAAGCTGGAGCATGTACATGTCAAACTTCTGGTACCACATCCTCGGTGACTGCTTCAGCCCATATAAGGACTTTTTTAATTTGCACACCAGATTCTCCTTTCCCTTTACTTGAAAGCCTTCTGGTTGCCTCATATATATTTCCTCCTCCAGGTCCCCATGAAGGAAAGCCGTCTTTACATCCATCTGTTCCACCTCAAGATCGTATGCAGCTGCTACGGACAGAACAAACCGTATCGAGGTCAATTTCGCCACGGGAGAGAAGATCTCGTCATAGTCAACTCCCTCGATCTGAGAATACCCCTTGGCTACAAGCCTAGCTTTGTACTTCTCTACAGTCCCATCCGATTTCAGCTTTCGCTTGAATACCCATTTACACCCAATTGCCTTTCTATCATTAGGCAACTTACACAAACTCCATGTCTCATTATGATCAAGCGACTGCATCTCATCTATCATTGCGAGCTCCCACTGATTCGCATCATTCATGGATCTCGCCTCTTTTACAGAATTAGGATCATCTCCGGTAATGCTCAAAGCATGAAACATACTCAATGCACTAAGTGAGTATCGAAGTGGTACCTTTCTTTCTCGCGTCGATCTCCTAAGAGCCGGCATGCTATCTGTATCCGAGTCTTCATCCGAATCTGCATCCTCGACTTCATTAACCAAGTCCCCTTGCTCCGATTCTGAATCAGACTCTACTAGCGTACCTTGTGAAATCATCTCCACCGTTTCAGCTTTAGGACTTTCTTCAAGCACTACCACCTTTTTGGGCTCATCAACTTTCTGTGTGTCAATCTGGGATTGTGATTCGCGAAAGACGACATCCCTGCTGTATACAATGGTCTTTGATTCTGGATTCCACAGCTTATAGCCCTTGACCCCTTCCTTATACCCGACGAATATGTTCTTCTCAGACTTATTGTCAAGCTTACCCCTTTTCTCCTTGGGTACATGAACATAAGCGTCACACCCGAACACCCGAACATGTGACAAATTCGGCTTCTTCCCAAACACTGCCTCATATGGTGTACGGTCCTTTACTGATGAGGTCGGTGACCGGTTCTTTAAATAACTGGCCGTGGCTACAGCTTCTGCCCAAAATTCATGCCCCAAACGTGCCCAACTCAGCATGCATCTTGCCCTTTCTATGAGTGACCGATTTAATCTCTCAGCCACACCGTTCTGTTGAGGCGTATATGGGGTCGTCTTCTGCCTTGCAATACCATTATCCACACAGAATTGCTCGAACTTGTCCGAACAGAATTCACCTCCGTTATCTGTTCGAAGTATTTTGATTTTCCTGCCCAATTGGTTTTCAACCAAAACCTTAAATTCTCGAAATTTTTCGAATACATCTGATTTACTTTTGATAAAATAAATCCAACTATATCTCGAAAAATCATCTATGAACGATACATAGTACCTGGATCCTCCAATAGATGGAGTCGGAGTAGGCCCGAAGACATCGCTATGAATCAGCTCGAGAACCTCTGTTGCTCTCGTACCGGTGTGTTGGAAACTAACTCGGTTCTGTTTTCCATGGAGACAGTGTTCACAGAACCCGAAGCCTATAGAGCAATCTGGTACTCCTTCTACCATTTGACTCGAAGCTAAGGTAGACAGTCCCTTTTCACCGATATGCCCTAGCCTCTGATGCCACAACATGGACGTATCATATCCATCTTCCTTGATCTTTTCAGAGACGAAACCACTACCAACAGTCACCGTTTCCCCGAGCAGCTTATACAATGTCCCATAACGGACTCCTCGTGCAATCACAATAGAACCCCGAGTCATCTTGCACGAATTTTTATCACAGCTGAAAGTAACTCCTGAATCAGCCATCGTACCGACTGATAATAGGTTTCTGCTCATCAAGGGTATGTGCATCACGTCTGGAAGAGTCTTCATCGTGCCATTACTCATCCTCAGCTTCACCCTGCCACGCCCGACAATTTGAACTGCAGTATCATCTCCGAGCATGACATCTCCACCATTATATTGCTCATATTCACAGAACCAGTGTCTATGAGGTGTCATGTGGTATGAAGCACCGGTGTCGATCAACCAAATATCCTGATCTGACTGTGCCATACATGCAGCAGCCAAATACATATCTCCTGCATCGACCTCCTTCTTCCCTGAGGATGATTCAGCTTCTTTCTTAAAAACTGGCTTGTTTTTACAGTCCCGCTTTACATGGCCCCACTCTTCACATCTCCAGCATTGTACCCTCCTCTCTCTACTCTTTGATCGCCCACGAGATTTGGATCTGGACCCTCTCCGATTTAGAGTCTTCTCTGCTGGCCTACCCCTAGCAGTCAGTGCCTCTCTACCAGAATTTCCTGACCCCTTTCTTCGTGTCTCCTCTGATAACAAGGCCGAACACACGCTCTCATAAGATAATTCTTTATCCCCACCACCGATCACCACAATCAAGTTATCCCACGAATCCGGCAGTGAACAGAGTAGTGTTATCGCCTTGTCATCATCTTGGAACTTAACACCAATTGATACGAGTTGACTAATCAACGTGTTAAAGTTATACAGATGTGTAGAAAACGAGTCGCCCTCATGCATTCGAAGATTATACAGCTTTTTCCTCAAAAACAGCTTATTAACCAACGACTTACTTTGATATAGCGACTCCAGTTTCTGCCATAAATCCCTGGCTGTAGGTTCGCTCATCACGTTTGTCAGAATTGAGTCTGCGAGACAAAGCCGGATCAAACCCTTTGCTTTCCGATCAATCCGATCCCAGTCTTCAATCTCCTTTGGATCCGCCTTTTTGGAGGATGAATCGTCATTCTTCCCCGGTTCCTTTATCGCGATACCAGGCATCGCAGCATCAGGCCTTTCCGTTACGATTGCCGACCAAAGATCTCGATCACAAAGTAGATCCTCCATCTTCATCTTCCACAGATCGAACCGCGTCCCATCGAATTTTTCGATCTCAATCCGTGACCCTCCTGACATCTCAGATAAACCCTAATTCCTCGAACACAAGGCTCTGATACCAATTGATGGGATTTATCGCACACCGAATCAGAACGATCACACAGAAATCAAGAAAATTGAATGACGCACGAGATTACCCAGGTTCACCCCAGAATAGGGCTACGTCCTGCAAGAGATTTTCACTATGATATTCTGTTTACAGCCTCTCAACTCGTTACAATGATCAGCATAAAACGAGCAAAATATATATGCCCTAAATGGGCCCAAAAACCTAAACCTAGCGAAACCTCTATTAAGCCCATAACATACGGGTTAACTTAAATAAAAGTCCAAACCCGTTGAGGTTTCGGGGGCGCTGCCCCCGAACCCCCGCCCGCTCACCGGCGAGCGGGGCAGCCGTCCGCTGACCGGGCAGCGGAAGCCCCGCCCGCTGACCGGGCAGCGGGACACCCGTGTCGGGGGCGCTGCCCCTGAACCCCCGCATCCCACGCGCATGGGTCACATGTCGTCGGATAACACTTTGGTTTCCCTAAGCTCACGTGGGCATACCCTGTGTGAGAAACAAGGGTCCCCGAAGTATTCGCCAACTCCAACAATTTGCTTAGTCGGCATAGTTCGTGGACACGGTTGCTTGGTGTATGAGTATGGGTGAGCTAGTGTCTAAAGTAGAAACCGCAAACTAACAAGACTGGTCTAGTCTGTCCTATCTCAGGCCAATTTCAGGTAGAAAATCAATTGGGTTCCTAGTTCTGGTAGGGATGAGTGCGATTTTTGTTTCTGGTTCCAAGCAGAAAACGTGTGGGCTTTGGTGTTTTCCTGTTAGGTAAGGAACACCCAACCATGAAAAGCACAAGGATCAAAAGTGCTCTTTTCTACAGAGCTGGGGAAAACTTTCAGAAAAGAGCCCCTGAAGGCAATTTTCGCAAAGGAACCTCCAAAGTGATGTTTATCTTAAAGAAGCCACTGAAGTTGGTGACTTCGTCTCAATTAACCCCCAGCTCAACAGCAGCACAAATTTCCATCCCACGACAATAACGGGTGTTTTCGTTCGTATTCTTCTAAATCTTAACCGTGTTTTCCAAATTTGATCCTGAAATTGTCTGAAATCCCTAAAGTGTATCTAAATCTCCAAATCCTTGTAATATTACAATTAGGAGTGCAGCAAATCCTGCCTTCGCCTGGAGAGAGCGCCACTGCGACTAGTTGAAGCAACATGTCGACAAGATCAATGACAATCATGTTAAGAGAACTATGTTGTTTTTTTAGAGTTGCTTAAGCTTTTCTGGTCGGATTTGTCTCTGCATTATTTCTCCTTTTAGGCGAATCGATGCATGTGAGTTGCATCTTCTAATTGCTAGTGGCATGTACGTGTACATTTTGTAATTGCGAATGATGTCTTTGTGGTCCCTCGGTGCCGTAACAGTCCCTATTTTTGTAGTCTTCTGCTGTCTTTCTTTTATTTTTGTGGGGGTATTTTTTCATATACACGGAAACATATTCACATTGTTTTTACTGCCATTTTGTACCAGGCGAGAGATGTGAAGAAGTGAATTGTTTTATTTTTTACAATGAGGGAGCTGAGGGTGTTGAAGAAGATGGGTTTGCCATTATTGATCTGGATGACTTATGCATAAGAAACTTTAAAAATGAGGGTGTCAATGGTGATGGCTCAATGGAGAGGGATGGGGATAGGGAGTTTGGAGAGAGTGGTGGGTATGCAGGTGTTTTAGCTGGTAATGTAGATATCTTGGCTATGACAAACCCAAAAGAGCGCACACAAAGTCCCAGGCTGAAATTGATATGGAGAATCATATCTTTGGGTTGGTAATGTGCTTCATAATTTTAAGAAGTTAGTGTTAGGAACTCTTGTCATAAAAAATAGAAGACAGGAAAACTTCATTAAATGAACTAACAAGTGAAAGACAATGTGTTCAGAGACTGTGATTAGCTCATATATGCTTCCAAAGTACAGAAGAATCATACTTTACAAGTCAAAACCTTCAAGCATGTATATACATGTAATAAAGCTCTGAATGTTCCTCAAGTGAGTAGTAAATCACTAGTAAGCAAGTGTTGTGTTGAGGAACAATCATATCTGGGGAGCAAGGTGATTCAATGAAGGTAACAATGGAGCACATAAGAATGTTTTGAAGCTGTCAAGGCTAAGGTCTACGGAGCTAGGGCTGCACCAATAGGTATGATCATGGGGAAGGAGGAGCAGTTTTGGCTACTGCCAAGCCCTTTTTAATGTCGATCCAAGATTGGCCTATGTAATCAAGACTGAGGCATGTCAAGATCAATTCAAGTGTATATCAGTCTACATTTGTCTAGATTCATTGAGGGTTTTTCCAAAAGGATGTAGGAGTTTTGCGGGGTTGATGGTTGCCATTATCATTAGCATACAATGGCATACTTTTGGTAGCTGTGGGCATAGATGGCAACAATTAGATCTATCCCTTTGCATGAGTAGTAGTGAGACAAGAAACATACAAGACATGGCATTAGCTTATTAGTATAATAGCATAATTTGGAAATTATAGACCTTGATTTTTTTTTAAGTATTGGACTTTTTTATGTGATAAGCAAATCTAAAGCCTAAACTAGAACATTGTGTTTGTTTGAGGCATCTTTATGAGAATTTCAAGCTGCATCACAAAGGACGGGAACTTAAAAAGTTGGCCAGGAAAGCTGCAGAGACAATTTGGATATATAATATTGAATTGGTAATGTAAAAGGTTTAGGCGGTTGATGAGAAAGTCAGTCATTTGACCAAAGGCTTCTAGTGCAATGGAGCAAGTCCCAATTTACAAGCTCAAAGTTTTACATATATTTGAACAAATGGTGTGAAAGTTTTAATAAGAGCAACATTGATGCTGTGGACAAGCCTATCCAACAATTCTTGCAGCTATAGGACTGCAGCTCATAAAGGAGATTCATAAATAAAATTAGGATCAAATGGCTAACAACACTTGTGTGATCTGTCATAAAACGCGTGGCATATTGGAACTTCAGAAGCGGGGTATCAACATAATTGATTCCTAACTAGAATGTAGAGGATGATTTTGAATTGAGTGGCCCATTCGAAGATAAGATGGCTGTTAATGTTATAGAAGATGAGATGTTAGTGGAATTTCTTGTTGTCGTGTTGTGGCAGCTCTTATGTACATCGAGAAGAGCCTAAACAGGAAAAAGGTCCTTCTATTGTTTCAATCTTATCTAGAGGCCTCTCTAAGCTTGAATCTATGTTTCTTTTGCATCGATTCTATCTAAAAACAACCGAGTTATTCCCCGACTTCCAAACGCACCCTGAGCTCTATAGCTCGATCGCGGCATCCCCGACCACACGCGGATAGCAAGTAAGCTTCCTGAGTCTCTTTAGAGGTTGAGTAGCTTGTTCGTTTGAAGCTTTAACGTCAGAAATTGGAGATCGATCTCGTCGCTGGAGCCGCGACTTTGTAGGTTCGGGTAGAATGGTTTCTACATTAGTTTCGTCCCCAAATTCAAGTATGTCGAAGTGGAGTCGATGAGGTTTCGTTTAGTGTAGGAATCGCCGTTTTTCGGCGAAGTTTTGACGTCGGAAACGGGCTTCTGGCTAGTCGCCGGTACCAATCGTCTTTCCCGACGAGACGTTGATCGGTCAACGCTTGTTGACTTGACACCTATGTGGTGATGACGTGATAGCCACGTGGCGGCCACGTCAACAGCCGTTGCAACAGAATAACAGAAAACGAAAAATCGATTCGACAGCCCGAAATGTTCCACGTGTTGCAATCTTATTTTTCGAAATCAAAAATCATTTTCTAGAAAATAAAATTGTTTTTTATCGCGTGGCCCAGGTTTGGCCACACGTCGCAATCTGAGCTGTTCATACTTTTTTGAAAAATTAAAAATTTGATTTTTTGATCTGACAGTCGATATCATGCCACGCGTCGCATCCTAAAGCGGCAGATCAGAAGTAGGTGGGAAAATTGAAAATGAATAGGAAATTCGGAAATTTTGGAAAATCCAAATAATATTTGCAAAAACGGTGTCGTTTTGGTCGTAGATCAGTTTGGACCTGTGCGAATCAGGTCAGGTGCCTGCAAGGCTGGACCAGGTCAACCCAACCCGATCCAGATATATTTTTATTTTTATTTTTTTAAAAATGTTTTGAAAATAAAAAAATGGAAAAATCGATTCAAAAAAATTGAGAAAATCCTAGAAAATTGTAGAAAATTAGGAAACGGGCCATTTTAACTGGTCAATCCTATTTTCTGGCTCTCGCCTCCTCATTCCATTTAAAAATGATTATTTTACCTCTTAAGGGTAAATCGTCTTTGAAAATTTTAGAAAATTCATAAAAATGACGAAAATTAGGAAATGAGCCATTGCAACTGGTCAATCCTATGTTTGGGTTCTCGCCTCTCGATCCTTGTTGAGAATGACAATTTTACCCTTTAAGAGTAAATCGTCCCCGAAAATTCCATAAAATTACAAAAAAAAAAATGTCGCAAATTAGGAAACGGGCCATTTCAACTGGCCAATCCTATTTTCGACGCTTTGGATTCCTGATTCCTTCAAAAAATGATAATTTTTCCTTTATTAACAAATTGTCCCTAATTTTTTTTCAAAAATTACGATTTTACCCCTCGTAGCAAATCACTCTCGAACTCTTCCTATGCTTTGAATAGCCCTTCTCTAAACCGATAGGGATCTACTAGGAATGCCATGATTTTTATTCGCACGTTAGGGATTCCTTGAATTGCGCATTTATTTTATTGACTGTATTTGCCAGGTTAGTCACTTCTATCTGCATGAATTCCTAGATTTATGATTCTTACCCCAAATCATTTGCATTTAATTTCGAGGTTAGAAAATTCGTTCAACTTAGGTACCGAAAGGGTGTCAGTTACGATATTGGCGTAACTAAGTCCTCAATCTCACTTCTCTAGTTCTCGCATAATCGAATAGTGACTCTCGACTATTCGATAGGGTTTTCCAATCATGCCCTTCAAGAAATAATTGGTGGTGATTCCGAAGCATGCACACGCACGCACATGTCACTAGACCGCATTGAAAGGTCGACCTCGATTTAAATTCCTACTCCATTGAGATTTGGGTAATGGTCCTTGGGAGGAGGCTTGTTTGAATCCATCCATCGTAGGTTGGACGATGATGACCCGTTAACCCTTGAAAGAGAGCGGCGAGAACTGTTCACTCCCCCGAGAGGGTTGCAACATCGTCCTTGGCCAGACCTGGGCAAGGGTTGGCAAACCTCGCCCGCTTTGGGTGAGGGCCGCGACCCTCGCCCTGGGCGAGGGCTTGCAAATCCTTGCCTACGGCCCGGTGGGGGTCTCCAGCCCTTGGCCGGGGGTCGGCAACCCTCATCACCTAATCTACTCTCTTTTTTAGCCTTTTTATTATTTTTTAGCTTATTATTTTGAATAAAATTTTTATTTTAAAATTTTTCTGTTAATTTTTCTTTTTTAAAAATCCATTCTTAATATTTTTAATTTTTTCTAAGTTTTGATGTCCACGTGGAGCCCAGATGGGCTTCATTTTTTTAAAATGCTACATAAAATTTAAAAATTAGTTAAAATGGCATGTATTTCTTTTCACCAAAAATTCTCGCCGGAGGCACCAAGGTGATCTTTTTATCTTCGATTTGGCATTAAATTGATCCAATTAAAACTTTTGGCACCAAAATGACCTCCGTACACAACTTTTGACACTAAAAGTGTCATTTTGTCGAAATTTATTCACACACTCTCTCTCAAGACATATCGGGAGAAAGAAGAAAAGACAATCAACCAAAGAAAAAGAAGTTTAAGTAGGCTCTCAACTTTTGAAACTAAAGCTGAGAGCTTAGAGAAGAGCTTCAAATAGGGAAACGTGGGAGATGAGGGGCTTGCCAACATTTTTCAATCAGTCAAACATTTAATTCTCAGTATATGTACATGAACAATCAATTGTTGAGATCAAGAAAAAGTGCGCTCTTTTCATTTTCACCGCATATATGGACGAATGATTCTATGTCAGCACTGATTCTCCGGCCAGTCATGTCATATAAGACGATCGATGTCCATATCAGTGATTTCTGGTCAAAATTGATCGGGTGAACTAAATCGACAAAAATGTAAAAAAAAATGTTTATGATTCAATTGGCACAATTAATGACAAAAAATTGGCACAATTAAAAGGTTTAGGACTGAATAGAACTTTTTGGACGATTTCCGCATCCGCTTTCTCATGAGAAATTGAAGATCAATGCTAGAATCAAATTGAATACTGTAAACATATTAACATTGACATGTCAAAGAAACATTTTGATTTTCATAAATTGAACTGGATGTGATCAGAATTGTCCTTAAAGAACGTATTAACATTAACATCAGGTTGATCCATTACTTATGAGCTTAATAAAGAACGTTAAGGCTGCATTTGGTGGTCCGGATTTGGGTCCGAATAGGATAACAAATTATCCTATCCGATGTTTGGCGATGTCGTCCAGACCGAATAAACCCAGATATACCCGGATAAAACACAGTATAAGAAATCCGAGGGAGGGGAGTAGGATACACCCGGATTGGATAAAAAATAACGAACGCTCGACGACCACGCCTCGCCCTTTCCTCCCTCGTCCATCTCCGTTGACACCCAGGACGGCGCCCTGACCTCCAACGACGACTTCGAGAGCATCTCTGCCCGCGGTGGAGGGGCCAGTGACGACTCCGACAACGATTCGGACGAGGAGGAGGACAACTCCGACGACAGGATTGTGGGACTCGGTGCATTTAAGAGCAGTTCCGATTCCCTCACTCTTCCCCAAGTCCATCGCCAATAGCTATACCCCCGACTCCCCAGCCCTCTCTCGATTAGCGCAATCCCCAGACCCATCAAATTCATCAGAAGTTCCAACCTCCTCCTCCCACAGCCCACCTACCTCTCTCACTCTTCTCGTTCCTTCGCTCCCTCCCTCTCCAGAATCTGCACGGGCTTCCTTGCTCCTAGGAGGAAGACGCTTCTCATGGGGTGCTTCGTCCTCAAGGACATGAAACGAAGCCCCCATGTCAAAGCCGAAACTAGAACCACCTCGCAAGAAGACAGCCCCGACGCCACCACGCGGCCCGACCAGATCGCGACCTCGCGCGCCGCTGAGAGATTGGCGCGGAAGAGGTTGGAGCGATTCACCTACCTCATCGCCACCGTGATGTCCAGCCTCGGACTCCTAACAGTGTGAATATCATATTCTATCCGGACATCTACCAAACATATGATGGGATTTTACAAAATCCAAAGACAATCCGGAGGATTTCTAATCCAACTTTATCCTATCCTATCCGGGCCTAAATCCGGATCACCAAACGCAGCCTAAAGGGTAATTCAATTACCATGTAGATCGGCTAATTGGTAAACGCAATGCAATCACAAAATTTGAGAAATGTAGCTTTATTTTATTTACTCACGACTTATTATAAACAAAAGAGGTGAAAAGATTCACATCCATAGGTCCAAGAGACTTGGCTGTCGTTCAGATTTGCCCTAAAACATGTAACTTTTAGGCTTGGTTCATTTTGCGGAAAATGAATGATATGAGAAAGATTTTCCGAAAAATGTTGCTTGTATCACTTGTAATAATTAGTTAAGGGAAAATTTCAATTAAGGGCTCAAAGTGCCTTCATTTTTTTTCAAATAAGGGCCTGAAGTGATCTTTGTTTCAAATAAGGGCCTGAAGTGCCCTTTTTGTTTCAAACAATGGCCTGAAATGATTATACATGATTCAAATAAGGGCCTCGCCTCGCCTCGCCAGCAAGTCGGCCAGCTAAATATTCAGGCCGGTCAGGGGAATTTTCGTCCAAATACGATTTTAATTCAATTTCTAGTTAAATTAAATTAAAAACTAAAAAAAAATACAAAAAAAAACTAAAAAAAAAAAAGAGCACACAGGCGGGAGGGGCTGCCTCCCACATGTGGATGCCGCCCCACCAGCGATGTTGTCATCGGGGTCGTCGGCGCCTCGGCGGGGGCTGGCGACCCTGTCGACCAGTGGCGAGGGCCTGTTGACCGTCACCCTGGTTCGGTTGAGGGCGACGGCTCTCCGTCGGACCTGGGCAAGGGCCGGTGACCCTCGCCCGCATCTGGGAGGGGGTCGTGACCCACTCCTAATCGCAACCCACTCTCAGTCGCGGCGAGGGCCTGTTGGCCAGGCCCTAACGACCCCGCTGACAACATTCGTCGCCCCACTGTTGGTGGGGTGGTGTCCACAAGCGGGAGGCAGCCCCTCCCGCCTGTGTGCTCTTTGTTTTTTGGATTTAAAAAAAAAATTAGAAAACTAAAAGATAAATAAACAAAAAAAATTCAAAAAAAGGTAAGTGACGGAAATGTCCTTAATCAATTGGTGATACGCCCTTTTTTGAGACTGATATGGCTATTTCGGGCCCTTATTTGAAATAATATTCACTTCAAGTCTTTATTTGAAACAATAATGGCATTTCAGACTTTTATTTGAAATAAAATCCACTTCAGAACCTTATTTGAAAAAATGAGAGCACATTGGGCCCTTAATTGAAATTAATTTTCTCATTAGTTAATGAAAAATATTTTCATTATTGCCATAATTTATATCAAAACATTTTCCTCAACAATGAGAATACTTTACGTTCATTGTAAGCAATTATTTTTAGAAACAAGTCCTAAATCTATTACAATTATGTCAATTCAGTCCTAAACTTATTTTTTTTGTCGATTCAATCCTAAACCTTTTGCAATTATGCTAATTCAATCCATCCGGCGAATTTTGGCCGGCCGGCGCTGACGTGGACGCCGGCCGGCGACCTAATATTTATTATTTTATTATTTTTTTAAAAAAATTAATATATTTTATTTCTTTTGTTTTCTTTTTTTTTCCCTCCCCTCTTCGTTCTTCCTCCCATCTTCTTCTTTTGCTCCGGCGACCGACGAGAGAACGGCCGGCAAGAGCCTCACCAGCTTCGCCATGGCCGGGCGAGGCCCGACCTCGCCGTGGCTGGACGAGGTCGAGTCTCTTAGTGGCCGGGTGAGTAGGGCTGTCAATTTGGCCCGCGCCGGACGGGCCGGCCCGGCCCGGCCCGAAATTTTTCTGCCTTTTCGGGCCGGGTCTAGTACTTGGGCCAGGTCGGGCCGGCCCGACGCCAAACTTTTGTAAATACCTATTTTTTTCTTTTAAATTTAATTTATTTTTATATTTTCTTTTTATATTTTTTCATTTGATGGTTTGTTAATTAATTTTAATTCAAAAAAATTTTAAAAAAAGGAAAGAAAAAAATATTTTCGGCCCAAATCCGGCCCGGCCCGGTTCGGGCCGGCCCGAGCATGGTACTGCTCAATTCGGGCCGGCTTGGGCCGGGCCGTGACCCGGCCCGGCCCGGCCCATTGACACCCCTTCGGGTGAGGCTCACCTCGGCAGCCCAAATCTGGGCAACAACGAGGCCAACCATGAGAGGGTCAAGATTTACCAATTCCTTCTGCAGCGATTGTATAAGAGTGAGACCAACCATGATGGGGTCCTTAACAACAGCAAGGGAGGAAGAAGCTCCATGAGCTTCAAAATGAGACAGCTCTGTTGCGTTGAAGCCAACCCCCTCATACCCATTCGCATACAATCAGTTACTCAGGAGTCAATTCATTGGACAAATTGGAGACCGCGTAAGTTGCTTTAGCGAACCTTCAACTGAATAAGCCAATTGTTAGCTCCTGAACCGAATATGCGACGCAAGTGATACTCGGGTACGTTTCGTCCAAACAAACTGAAGCACGGGAAATGTAGACCAGGACAAAGAACAACAACACCTGCAAATCGCCCAGATCTGACAGGCGAGGCTCGGCCACGCCCAGCCACCGCGAGGTCGAGCCTCTCCCAGCCATGGCGAAGCTGGCGAGGCTCTCACTAGCCCCTCTGGCCAACCGTTGGAGTAGAGGAAGAAGATGGAAGGAAGGAAGAAGAGGGGAAGAGAAAAAAAAAATGAAAAAGAAAAGAAAAGAACAAAAAATAAAAAATAAGATTTTTTTAAAAAAATATTAAAATATTAGGTCGTCGATCGACCGGTATCCACGTCAGCTCCGGCCTGCCAAAATTCGCTGGATGGACTAAATTGACACAATTGCAAAAGATTTAGAACCGAATCGGCAAAAAAAATAAGTTTAGGACTGAATCGGCACAATTGCAATAGGTTTAAGATTGAATCGGCACAATTGCAATATGTTTAGGACTTTTTTGGTAATTTTCCCTAAAATAAGGGATAAGTTCACCTCGAATGTTATAATTTTTGTATGGCAGTCACTTAGTGTAACTTTTTTTAGCTTACTTGAGTATCACATCAGAGTAAAATTATTCGGTTGAGTGTCATTTTCGACAAATCATCTTACGTGAATTTTTTTTTAAAAAAAAATCTCATTTTTGACTGGATTTTATTATTTTTTTACCATTTTTTCTTTTACCTTTTTCCTTTTTTTCTTTGCTTTTTCTTCCTTGGCCTACAAGGGTCACTAGCGACCCTCACCCAAGTGTGAAGGCTTAGCGGCCCGCTGGCCATTGGCAAGGAGGCCGTTGCCTAGATCTAGCAAGGGCTATCGAGCCCTCGTCTGCGGCAGCGGGGCCGCGAAGCCTTTGTCGTTGCCTTACCAGCCGCTGGCGAGGGGACCCTCGCCCAATGTGGCCTTTTTTATTTTATAGTGAGGGTCACCGGTAACCCTCGTCGATCAAGGGAAAACAATGGGAAAAACAAAACAAACTGATTGAAAACTTCATAATTAAAATGAAATATTAGAAAAATTCCAAAAATTATCACGAAATTCAAAAAAGATTGTTGTGGCGGTGCCATTTTGGATTTCTGGTGAGGCAAATCGCTGATAGCACTTAAGTAATCGATTTTTCAAATTTGTGATAGTCAAATGAGTGAAAAAAAAAAGTAATAACACTCAAGTGAACATCGTACGAAAGTTATGATACTCTAAGTGAATTTATTTTCAGAAAGTAAAGATGATCTCATACCAGATCACAAGCCTCTTTTTCTTCCCAAAATATTCTCACTTAGTTATCTCATAAAAATTCTATGAATGGGTGATTGCGTAGATTAGCAATTCCATTTTTTTCTGTTATATATTGCATTCTATAAATATGGATCTTATTTATTTTTCAAACAAACTTACCAAAAGAAATTCAAATCTTGAAATCCCGTATTGCGTCAGTAATTTCTTTTCATTAAGCAATAATTTGCATATTTGTAGTAAAACCATTTTGGAAAATCCTTTCAATGTCAATTTATGTATACATGCATCACGCAAAGTTTGTACATCTAATCTTGGAAAAAGAAAAGTATCTAATCTCCTAATTTATTCACTGAAAAAAAAAACAAAATTGTTCAATTATTCATGAGCCTATCGTACGAATGTTAATTCAATTAAACTTTTCAATTTTATTTACTTAATTCTAAGCTTGTGCATGAAATTCCAATATGATCATTTCGATTACTTTAGTCAGAAATGGTTGATTTGTATGGGCTAATTTTCCCTGGCGCAATTAATACATGCTACTTGTGCAATTTCCTTTTTTTTTTTTTGGTCGATAGAAAAGATTCCATTCATTATTTGAGAGGTATATAGAAGGCCTTCAAGCATAGCAAATCCAAAATAAATGTAGAATAAAGCAAATGCTAGAAAGAAAATAACAAAGTATAGTTTGTAGTTAGAAGCATACTCTCATCCCTCAAGAACAGATCTATCACTGTAAATCATTGGCGGCCAATCACCAGATTCAGTGATGGATACTGCCGAGATCTCCCAATCCATTTGCAACGGCTTGCAGTGCGCTTCTAGGTTCAACGTCCTCATCATCATTGTTGTGCAAAAAAAAAAAACACAAATCAAATACAGGTAAGGAACTCTCAAATCTAGATCTAGTTTGGTAGGGCAAAATCCTCAAAGCTTACATAAATTTAGATAGGGATAGGGGAACGGCCTTGGAGTCACGTCACGAGCATCCTCCTTAGTGGCTGTCAGGTGACCGAATTGATTTCCACGTTAACCCAAGATCAACTACAGAGATTTATTCACACACACAAACTCCCCAAACATATTGGAAATGACAATCAAGCAAAAGAGGGAAAAAAGAAGAAGAAAGAAATATGGGGAACGTGGGAGATGAGGGGTTATGCCAACAGAGAGAGAAGAAAGAAACCCTAGCCTGGACATTTTCCAATCATTCAAACATTTAATTCTCAGTATATGATACATGCACAATCAATTCTTGAGATCAAGAAAAAGTGCGCTCTTTTCATTTTCACCGCATATATGGACGAATGATTCTAGGTCTGAGCTAATTTAATTCTCAGTATATGATACAACAACACACATAAATATAGATAGATAGATATATGCATAGAATAAATTCTATTTGTCATAATCAACACCTAGTGAAGCGTTCACAATCCAAACATAGCTCACCACAAAGCACAGAACTAGTATGTTGTCTATCCCAAACTCCCTTCCCTTACAAAACAAAGGCCTCGCTAATCAAATTAGAAAAATTAATTAAACATCATAAGCATAATTAAATTAACCGTCTTTTAACTCGCTTCGCGAACTTAATAAACACCGGCGACGAGCTTTGTAATCAGGCGGCGGACGGAGCGGAGAAACGATCGCGGACCCTAGACTCCGACAGCGCCGCCAGGAAGGGCTGCAAGTCTGTGGGCGGGGTGCCGTCCCGCGCCGCAGAGTTCTTGTAGTCCAGCGACTCGTCATCGAAGATGTCCCACCATTTCTTGACCAGTGCCTTGATGTCGTCCCTGTCCATGTTGGCCTCCTCGCCCGTGAACCGCCACGGCTTGGCCCCAGCCGCGCAGTAGTGAGCCACCTTGATCTCGTCGACTGCAAAGTTCTCGGGGTGGCGCCACAGCATGGCCATGACGAGGTTGTAGACCGGCGGGATCGGCTTGTACACTTTCCTAAAGTACATGTTCAAGAAGTCCTGCGACGGATTTCGCGACACCAGAATCAAACATCTAGCCATCCAAGTCACAACGTAGTCTGATTTCGCAACGATTTAAAGTCATCAGATCACTCAGAATCGAATCAAGATCCATCCTACCTGCTCAGCAAAAGGGGTCGGCGGGGTCATCTTGACGGTGTGGAGCAGGTCGCGGTAAGTGTTGAGGTCCGGCTCGAAGACGAACATGCCGGCATTGAAGTAGAGAGGAGGCTTCGGGCCGAGTTCTTCGGGCCATCGGACCTTGTCCAGGTTCTGTTGGCAGTACCCGATCCGGTTCTGAGGCGTGTGGCTCCACGTCTTCTCGCAGAAACAGTCCATCACGGCGTACAAGTTGCCGTTCGGGAGGTCGAAGAGATGGTCTATGTTGTCGAACACTTGGATGTCCCCATCCAGGTATATCATCTTGCCATACTCCACGAACTGCCAATTTCGACCAAAATTTGAATTTTTTTTTTGCCCAAATTAGTAACTCAATTAATGACTCGTTTGCAGAGAAAAGTGTAACCCTAAACTTAGTTTTAAACCTTTCGACCGTTTCAATTTACTCATCAACTTTTAACCTAGAACCCATTCAATTCTTCAACCAGTTTCAACCGGATATTGCGGCCGTGGCCCTAACTAGGACAATTTTTTTAAGTTATATTTTAATAAAAAAAATTAATCTTTTTATTTTTTATTTTTTTCCTTTATATTTTTCTATCTTTTTTTCCTCCTCCAGAGGCCAGCAAGAGTGGCCCTCACCACGAGAGCAAGAACCAACGCCAGCAGGCGAGATCTGGCCTCGCCGGAGTGAAAACCAGCATGGCCGTGCTGACCACCGGAGTAAAGGAAAAAGAATGAAAAAGAATGAAGGAAAAAAAAAGGCAAAAAGTTATTAGAATATAATAATAAAAAATATCCGGATCCAACGCCTGCCAGCCATGCCATATTGACAAGTCGACATCAAAGTCGGTAATATCCAGCCAAAACTAGCCGGAGGATTGAGTTAGCCGTAGATCGAAAGGTTCATAACTAAGTTGACACGATTAAAAAGTTCAATCTTAATTAAATTGACACTGATTTAAGGTAAAAAGACTGAGTGAATCGTAATAATTACATAATATAGTTGTATATATGGAGCTGGACAACTAGCAAAATTTAATTAATTACCTTAAGTCCCCGCTAATTTCAGTAACTAATGCCTAATATCAATAGGAACATGGTGGAGAATAGCTTGGAAATCGTTCTTATGCGGTAAGTGCGAAAAAATAGAGAAAAAACGAAAATTAAATGAGATTTGTTTTTATACTTTCCCCCTTGGGATTGAATATTAAAAATCCACACGTAGTGGGTGTATAACGACGCCAAACATGCTTAAATTTACCAAATAACCCCAATCGATAGCCAGCGCACCACTTCAAATAGCTTATAATCCCAGGCCCAAATATGTCAAAGTGACAATAGGAAAAATAATACGTGTTGCGCATGCAAAGCGCTTACCCCCCAAAGACGAAGCTTAGAGTAGTTGATGACGTAATAGGCCATGGCGAATTCGTTCCGGTGGTTCTCCGGCGGGTGCACCGGCTCGATATCCCTCACAACACACCCTTGCTCCACCAGCATGCGGCGGTGCTCGGCCGGCACATCGGGCAGCGTCGCCACCACGAGCGGGTTCTTGCTCTTAGCCTTCCTCAGCCCCTTGGCCAGTCCTATCACCCCCTTCACGTAGTCGCCGTTTCCCGCCAGGAAAGTCACGTATGCTCGGCTGCCGGCTGGCCGCGCCGCATCCCCATGAGGCTTGGCAGCAGCGACGGCGGCTGGGGTGATGTCTGGCGCCATTAGACGTGGGTTATAATATGACGGTGCAGAGAGAGAAGTATGATTTTTGAGAACAAGGTTGAGAATATGGTTTGGCTTGGGGGACTAACAAGGCGGGGGCGATGGGGCTTATATAGAAACTTAGGGTTAATTTATTTCAGGTAAGTAAACTTAAATTATTCTAACCTTAATTAAATAAGAAGTTACAATTTTATTTTTGGAAAATCTTATGAGGTGGAAGTTAATCTAGGATGTTCGGTCGGACCGCCCCAAAGATTCGGCGATTTTTAGTACACACCCCCACGTGGACATCTTTTTTATTCATATCAACCTTGTGTGTTTGAATCCGACCCAAAAAAAAACAAAAACTTATACCAAGCTTTATCCACAAAATCCATTTAATTCCTTGAGAAACGATAACGTACATGTGTCCTTGATTTGACAAATAAATTTTTCGGGGCCGTACGAAGTTATAGTTGTCGGAAAGTTTTGATATAAGGGAATATAATGTCAAATTTATGGAAATCAAGCTCAATTAAACTTTCCTAAAAAGCATGAGCTTTTCAACTTTATGGAAGCTAAAATTGGGCATTATTAGTATAACTACCGCCACCGCCTTGCCGGGCACCACCTTCCCATCCCTAAAAATTAGCAAAAAAATTTCATAAATCTTTTGTAATTGTGTCATTTCAGTTTTAAATTTATTTATTTTTTGCCAATTGGATCCTAAATTTTTTGCATTTTGTGTTAATTCAGTGCATCCGATCAATTTTGCATGGAAATCATTGACGTGGACGCCAACCGTCTTCTGTAGTGTGATCGGCGCCGACATAGATATTTTCTTAAATAATATTACATACTTGTATTTTTTTTTTTTTGCCGGTCGTGTCATATAGGACAGTCAACATTTATGTTGACAATTTTCAGTCAGAATTAGTCGATGGACTGAGTTGACGCGAATGCAAAAGGCTTATAATTGAATCCGCACAATTAGTATATATTTAGTACCTTTTCCTAATAATTTTTCTTATGAAAGTCCCTTCCGGTCACCTCATTTGTCGAGTGTTGGAGGAATCCATTGGAGGTCGGCCCGTTATCCATTGCATGATAGAACATTTCTTATTCGCGATCCGACATCGTTGTGCCGTGCCTACTCTTCGCATGACACGGGATCATCTCCTTCCCACTTTCCGAATATACAGAGGACGAGAGATTAGAGGATCGTCAAGGCAGCACAACAACCGAAACCATCCCAAAAACGAGTTTGTTGCCTTTTCCAATTCCCTTTCAATTCCCTTTCTTTTTTGAAATATAGCAGGATAGCGCGAGGATATTCTCGAAGAATGAGGGGCAAGGAGATTGATCGAGAAAGATCTCTTGAGAACAAAGGAAGACACAAAATCTGATCTAAGCTGGATCTAGAACACCCGTCGAAATTGATTCTCTATTTTTTGAACGCTGAAACCTACCTTGCGTACCATAAAATCTAGAAATCGAGTAGGTTTGAGATCGCAGTCTGTGTGCTCGTCGCATGGTATGGGATCATTTCCTTCCCAGTTCCAAGTATAGAGAGGCCGGGAGATTTGAGAATCGTTAAAGGTAAAGCGGGTTGGTAACTTTCCCTGCTTTCTTATTCTTAATTCCCCTGATGTCTTTCGGTGATTTGACTGAACAAAAAAACCTTCCGCAACGCACGCAACAGAGCAGTCGACACTCGGCCGTAGGATTTTAGTGGTGCCGGCTCGCCCCGATCGTGGTTCCGGTAGGCTCCCGTCCACGTTCCAACTTCTTCCCAGAGGTGGACGGCTCAGTTAAAAGTCTTTGGATAAGGATGTGTGGTGGGGCCAAATTTGCAGCACAAAGAAGATGGCAGTTAAAGACGATAACATAAACCTTGGACTTTAAAGCGTGGATCATGTGACGTGATTTAGGTTTTTGGCAGTTGGTCCTAACAGAAGACTTCCCATCAACTGAAACAACTGTAATCTTTTTCAAGCGATGAATCCTTGTACTTTCTCAGGGAAGCCGCCGCCCTGATGAAAAGAGATAATGTATGAAAGTTTTCCACGCTTTGGACGGGAAAAAGCTGAGTGATTAACGCGGTTTAGAATTTGACTAATCAACTAATAACCCCCTTTTCTTTGGCCCACACTAATCACTCAGCCTTTTGGAAAAAAAGCACGTAATATTTTATCTGAGGAAAGCCGACACGATCCTTTATATCGCGAATGAACTGATGCGAAGTATTTTCATCAACCCACGAGAATAATTAGGCATAAATTGTTATCGGTGTTAAAAAATACTTTCTGTTGACTAATTTTTTAGAAGAGATATAAATGATTGTTTTTTCGAAAAATGTTTTTCAAGATCCGAGAGAGTGGACATATATCCTCAAATCAAGGGCGGATGAATTCGCTTGTGTAAAACGATAGAACATGGAAGAGAAGTCGCAGAAAATGAAGAAGAAGAAGAAGAAGTATGGTGGACTAAAATTTGTAGTGTGTTATTGAGACATGTAAATGTAAGATATAAGGAATTACAAAATAGGAAAAATGATATTTTCTTTCCCATTTTCAGACTAAAGATCTAATCTTGTGGATTGACTGAATCAATCAATTTATCAATCCAAGATCTGTACAATCAATCTAAAAAATCAAATCTTATCTTCAGCACTTCCCCTCCAGCTAGCAGCTTATATCTGTCGAAGACGCCTATTTTGCTCATCAGATATTGTGTCGTAAAATTTTAATTATATCGACAGTTGGTGTGTGTTCTATTTTCTCTTTTTTGGTCGAGATATTGTTTTTTTTTTCTTTGAACAAAGATTTTGATGGGCCAAAGAAATTTAGTTCCTTTATATCATCGTCTGACACCATGGTTACTTTTCCAGCTTCATCTCAACCAGGATTTGAAAATGCTGCATTCTCCAGTAATCTGGGAGCACATCAAGGGGGGGCCTTTCGGTTGGATTCTTTCCCCAAATTTCTTTAAAATGGACCAAGAAGCAGTTGAAAAGCCTTGAAGCAAAGTGGTGAGAGCTGATAGGCCAATTCTGCATCTTGTGATGTTTGCTAAGGCACTCAACTTTTCTTTTCTGGCCTGATGGGATAAAATGAGTTCAGGCCTAAACTTACTTTTTGCATCTTGTTGCTTCCTGTCTGATGCCATATTTGATATCCCTATATTAAGAGCCGAATCCCGCAATCTATGATACTATCGTCCTCACCCCTTAAATCTCTTCATCTTCAGGACAACATACCTATTGACAAGGGCTGACGAATTCAACAAAAAACAAAAAGGACACTCCCAGTATTGAACAGTGATTTGAGGTTTGATGGAAATTTTCGAGAAGCACGAAAAACTGGAGAGAAAAGTTAAGCCTTCGATGCTGCTGTTTTTCACCTTCAGCTGATGATGTGCTGAATTGTTAAGCAGGGTCCAAGGAATGAACCTTCTGATTGCAAAACTCAGCAACAGTCTCACTCTAGCAAAGAGGCATTTCTGAACATATTATTTCTAGTTCGATTTAGAGCTACAAAATGCAACAATTACATCTCTCCAATATGACTTTGCCTATAGGAAAGCTTTCCAATTTGCAGTTGAGATCATGAAGTCATGGAGGGCCTTGTGAAAGGAAAAAAGAATAGCATAGAGCTGAAAGAAAGAGAAATCTGTAAGACGGCGACAGAAAGAGTTTGAATCTGTCTAGGTCTGAAGGACGAGACTCTTTCCGAGGATCATGTCGTCTGTGGTGAAGTCGGCCTCTTTTCTGAACATCCCTCGGCCGAAGTCTAGGTTGTAGGAGTCCGCAAGGCCTCCCACCAGATCAAATTCCGGTTTCCACCCAAGCACACTCTTCGCTTTGTCGACTGACGCAAAGTAATGCTGCACGAATTGTTGAAATGTGAGCCACATATTAATGCACGTAGCGTTGCATCTTGAAGGGTTTCTAGAGGACATGTACGATCTATCGCAACCTAAAGAGATTGAATTAGCAGGTATTTATGTGTTCTATTAATTCTATAACATCTGGAGAGAGGGAAAAACCGCCCTCATTGGAAGTGAATTTTCAGTTTTAGCCTTCCTGCTGATATGAAGTATGAATGACCAAATGCATCTAGAACTGTCCATGTGATTCTTTAAGAGTTTTGGCTTCAAGACATGCATGAAAACGGGTTGTTCATAGGAGATTATGCCGGATGACAGATCTATGGCAGTGAATGAACTTCTGGTGAAGTTCTATTTTCCGTTAAACAAGTTATTTTGTGCTATTTTGTTCCATTTTGACGTTGGCCATAAATTACTATGTAAGATACTCGAGGAACGTATAAATTCCATTTTCTGCATCAAGAAAAAAAAAACACGTGATTTTCTCTCATGTATACCTGGTCACGGAATGGGAATGCCTTCTTTTTCCCAAAATCAAACTCCTTGGGATTGTAGTGGATGATTTCAGGCTCCGGAAAACCAGCAGCCTGAAAAAAACGTTACAGAAGGTTAATATGTATGGGTAATTCGAGCCAACACTACCTAATGCCTAATCCTTTAGGCTTTAGGCGGTAGCCAGAATACCTTGGCGCATGCTTTTGCTAGCCCATTGAACGTCACGTACTTCTCTCCTGAAATGTTAAACACTTGCTTGCTGGCTTTCTCATTACCAAGAACCTGAATAAATGCTGTTGCCAGATCCTGTTTTTGCAAATCAATCACATTATATCAACATTTGTAAGCACAAGTCTGTACAGTATTGAAAATGGGAGAATCAACTTGTGCACATTCTCTTTCTCATTTCATAGAAGCAAGATGTTCTCGTCATCTTTTCTAAATCTACTTCAGCTCTAACTAGCTCAAAGAATTAGACGATAATGAAGATCATACAGATGGAACCCGGAGATAGTTGGTCAGTCTCAAGTTTATTGGAGACTTACAAAAGAGAAAAGTAGCAACTACTGACCTTAACGTGGCCAAGCTGAGTTATCTGCATTCCAGAGTTGGGAATTGGAATGGGGCGGCCTGCTTTCAGACGGTGGAAGAACCACTCTTCTACCGGGTTGTAGTTCAAGGGCCCGTAGATATACACTGGCCTCAGTGAAGTCCAGTTGACACCACTTGAGGCCAACAAGCTTTCGGTTTCAAGTTTACCCTTGTGCCTACTCTTCGGGTCAACTGCATCTGTCTACCATTGTGCAAAAAGAAATTTGACGAGGAGTGTAAAATTAATATCAAGAGATAAGCCGAGAATGAAAGGAGAAGAAAAATGAAGTCATTGAATTTCTGTCAGACCTTGATTATTTACGCATGCCATGAGAGTATTTGAAGCTATGGTATCTTAAGGAACATACCTCACAGTGAGGCATATAATCAGACTTGAGATAGACACCAGCCGAAGAGCAGTAGATGTACCTGAAGATAAGTAAAAGCTTCGTATGTCATTACATTCTGCATTTGTCAGAAAGCATTATTTGGAATTTTTCATAGCATGCAATCATTCATAAGCGGTCTGATTGCCTGAGACAAAGAGGCAGGTGGAAAGGAAGGTGAATAGCATGTCAGTCCTATGATTTGAGCCCAGCAACCTATAGCTATACACCGAATTTCATAAGCATCGATATCTCAAAATTTTCACAGTTCTGTACGATGATGCTGCGCCTGAAATTGGATTTCTGACAAACAATAACCTGAGTCTAAGAGCAAGAGAATCGCTCAAAGGAATCTGATAAGTTCCAGGAACTTTAGAGTAACTTGATAGAGATGAACAAAGTCCAATCACACCAAAGAGAGAAAGAAAGGTAGTACTGTTCTAGTTTTGGCAGGGCATCCAATATTGGCGCGACTTCATCCGCCTCTCGTCCTGTAAATGTGAAAGAAATCTTATTCATTATTTGGGGGATATGGTTATTTATAAATGATACCTAAAAGCACAGGATCATGAGCATCCTAGCTGGATCAAATCATGTGGATGTCAAATGCATTGAGAGAGAACTGAACAAGAAATCACAGCATACCGTTAATATCATAAACAACGTCAAAGCCTTCTGCAGCAAGACTAGATTTAACAAAATCAAAATCCTTTCTGTCTCCTTTCAAATGCAGGATCTGACAGAGAAAATTAACATCAGATAAAAGAAGCTCAGCACAAGTCATTCTAAAGCAGAATTTTGTTGAGTAAGTTATCCACAACACTTGGCTACGCCCAATGCAGTTACCTTGGATGAAAAATCAGCGTACTCCTTTTCCGACTCACCAGGCAATTGTTGAGTGATGGGTGCTTTTCCTCTGGTAAACAAAGTAACCTACCAAAATAGCAAGATAAGAAATAAAGGCACTGAAAGGTGTTTGAAAATAGCAAGATTCACGGAAGATTGACATGAGAAACAATGAGGAAAGGATGGCACACAACTTGCCGATACCTGATGACCTTCCTTGACAAGTAGTCTCGACAAAAACAAACCAATGAAACGGGTGCCTCCCATTATAAGGATTTTCTTATTGCTCGATGCAGTGACCCGAAGTGCTCCTTTAGGCTGCCACACCTTCCTCTTATACTATAAAAACACACAATCAGCTTTAGTTTGAGCTGAATGAAACGATATTTTCCATTTTTCCCATTTCAGAGTTCGACAAAATGATGATCAAATGCAAGAAGATTGTCATTGAATTTATAACAGGAGTTCCAAGCCCAAATTTGAGCCCTCGGCGTCAACTTCCATTGGGCATATCAAGCTATACGACTGTTCTTGCGGTCATTTTGCATAAGGAATGATGATGACTTCCGGGAAAGGATACAATAATAACAGCTCAATCATACTCTAATTGATGGAGAGACAATGAAATGACGTGCTCGTCTTTCCTTCTCTAACAGAATGCGTGTTAGTTAATTTATTAAAGAACACCAAACCCAAAACCAAGATGATCAATGTCAATTTGAGCACACACCCAGTAGAGAAAAATGCCAAAGTTTCAAGATTTCTTGACTGAACTCCTGCGAGAGAGAGAGAGAGAGAGAGAGAGAGAGAGAGGACCTGAATGCAAGCATGGAGTCGGGCGCCATTGAAGTCGGAGAAAGAAGAAGGGAGGAGAGAGAGGGAAGAAGGCGGGTGGTGCTGAGGCTGCACTGCCACCAATTTCGCCATGGCTCACTCTCCCGCTATGCCCCTCCCTCTGCTGCTTCTTGCAGGTTTATTAGGAGACTGGGCGGGGGGAGATTTTTATGTATCTGTGTTGTGTGTGCCCATGCCTTGGGCTCGCGATGGTTTTCTCTCATTTCTGTCCAGTAGGGATAAGACATTGACTCGCCCCATCTTCGGTTATATCCACACACAAACCTAGCCTCACATTCTTGTTCCCCTCCTCCTCCACTTCTTCTTATTTTTACAGATGACTCTTTGTTTTGTGTTGTGCCCTTGAAAGCCTGCTCTGGCCACAAATCAGAGTGATTCTCTGCATTCATTCAAGCCATTCTGAATTCTCACATCTTGACAACGCCATGAAAAACCACGGCCCTTGTTCCCTTTTCTCACCCTCCTTTTCATTCTCAAAGTTCTGTACCATACAAGAAAAAAAAATGAACCCATCTCCATTAGCGAGATGTACATATGAGGTTTTAGCAATACCAAAAGGTCTCACTGTTCCTCATTCTCCAGCAAGATGATTAGCTCGAATGGACAACATCTCCATGGAAGACCCAAAAAAAAAAAAAAAAATCCTCTCACGTCACATGATGTCGGTACACAAATGAGTGTTGCATTGCCTTGCCAATTGCCATCTTCGAATAATTTTGTTGTCTGTTCTTGAAATTTTGCAAAACCGATAGATTTATCGAGTATGTATAAATTGTACCGGTCTGACTATTAAACTTTCTTACTTGATTTTTAAAAATTAGTCATAAGGACATGTTTGTCCATCGACGTGGCATAAGCTAGAACATTTCCTAATTGAAGCTCACAGATCTAATTTATCAGTAGAGTTTCATGTCGTTTAAGGATGTGCTTGCCGATATTGCTGTAAACTTTTGCTGTGATTTTTATAATAGATGTGGACTTAGCTTGAGCTTAGAGTCTGATTCGTTCTCTATAACTAGTAATGATCAAAAAATTAGCATATAAATCGGAAAAGCATAAAAAGTAGATAACCTAATAAAAAAATTGAATTTTTTTGGAGATTTATCTATGAGAAAATGTTCTTAAATTGCATTAAAAAAATGAAAAATGTAACTTAGCAGTAAAAACACTATACGAAGGTTTTATCTGGCGTTTACTGCTGAGCTAGCTTTCCTTCGATTCGCAAAGGTCTCAGCTTTTTTCCATATCGCTGCCTGTTCGTTCTTCCGAGCGCCCGACAGAGGTAGAGCGAGATGTTGCAGTGCATATTTCTCCTGTCAGATTCCGGGTATGAAAACATCAATCGATCCTGCGCAGATTCATTTCTTGCGATGCAAAATTCTTGCTTTCTTCTTCTTCTTCTTCTTCTTCTGTTATTTATGCTGGATTCTTTAAACTGGAATGAAATCTGTGATCTTCAACGGAACGTAATTCTTGGTATTTGAACATGGATTCGTCACAGAGAAGTGATGCTGGAGAAACAGCTCACTGGGCATCGTGTGGATCGGTCCATATGCGCTTGGTATTGGGATCACGCCAGTTCTCAAGGAGACCAGGTTCTTCTTCGCATATTATCACAAGCTCATTTCCGCTCGTGTATCTGTAACGGTACAGATGCACTAGGCTTTTCTTCTTCTTTTTGGGCAGAATTACTTGATTACATTCTTCGGAGTGTTCTTTTCTCTTATGGGTTTTACCTTTTCCTTTCCTTGGACTTGGTTGATTGTTGCCCCCATACAGCTACAGCCCGTGATTGCTTCTCCAACACATTACCTTTTCCAAATTGTTCGTGAGGGCATCACATTTTTAGCTTGTAGCCAAGTCGAGATGCCGCCTTTGATGGGCATTGAGGTACAGTACATTTTAGGCTGGTATCAATGAGCTGTAGGATAGAGTGATGTGGCGCGTCCAACAAGACGGGGACTTTGTGAGTTTTAATTGCTTGGTTTTAGTTTCTATGCAGAGTAGCTGATGTCCTCGCGGATTACCTCGGAGGGCTAAATGAGGATCAGATAAAGGATAATTTTGTTATTGTTTACGAGGTAACATTTTTTTTGCTGATGGTGTGCTCTTTCTCCCCTCAAATTTTATGGCTCACTGTTTTGGCGGTTCGAGTTTACCGGCAGGTCATGGTGAGAGGCTTATATTCAAAATATACGTTGGTGTATGATACGTCCTAGAAACATGGCGGATAAGATATGCTAGGGCTCGTTTATGTTTCTCCAAGTGCATTAGTTCTCTTGTCACCTGAATCGAGTAATGTAGATATTGAGCATAATTTGACATTGTTGACGAAAACCTGACTTGCTGTAAATGGTGTCTTCATTTTATCTGTGACAAAATGACCTTAAGACTTAGTATTAACTAGAATGGAACATGGGCCCTTACATTCAGTTGCTTCAGTACATTACAGCCACTTCTAGCCAGATTTTGTGCATTACTGAAGCCATGGTTATCATAAATACTGAAGCTCATTGCTTGAACTTCCATCTGGTTGCACGTCTTTATCATTCCTTTGAAACATTGGTGAGCACAGTGAAAGACTGTAAAAATGGAAAGCATGAGTGATTGATTTGCCATGTTGCAAGAGAGAACTGTAGCCTAGCATTTCTTTGTTCTTTCTTTCTTTTTTCCTTCTTTTTTATTGGATAGAATTGTGATCTGCTTTCAGCTCAATAATCTGCATAACCTGAAAACTTTAGTTTATTCATCGGTTAAGAGGATCCCACCAATGCCCTGTTTGTGGCTCCTAAGGTAGTCTTCTTCATAATGCGTGCACAGTATTTTGAAACTGTTCTCTAAATGCTGTCCAGATACCTAGTTTGACATGCAAAGTTGCCAATTTAACTTGTTGTAGGATGATAACAGTTTACTTTTTTAAATGTTTCTTTGAGTTCGGTTCTGTCCCATGTGAACATTGAAATGTCAATTCAGATGTATCGGTAGAATCTCTCTCCATCTTTTGTCTTTGATGAAACTCATTAGGGGACTCAGCTGATACTGTGCAGCATATGTTCGCATGCATTTTGTAATTGTGAACCACCTCCCCCATTGTGATTTTGAGCTTGTGAGATCATTTATCTTTATTTTGTAACACTTCCGCTTTAGCAAGTCATCCACTTGTTTTGCCTTGTCATGTTCATTGACTGAGAAGTAAAAATTTATGTGGCGGAATGTGCAGCTTTTGGATGAGATGATAGATAATGGTTTCCCACTCACTACAGAACCCAACATTCTCAGAGAAATGATAGCTGCGCCTAATATTGTAAGCAAAGTGTTGAGTGTTGTGACTGGCAATAGTTCGAATGTGAATGAGACACTTCCTGCTGCAACAGCATTGTGTGTTCCATGGAGGACATCAGACCCAAAGTATGCTAACAATGAAGTTTATGTTGATCTCGTGGAAGAAATGGATGCGGTCATTAATAGGTATTTTATCTGCAAACCTTGATGAGCTTTGTCAAAGATTCATATCTTTTTCTTTAAAGCTAAATTTACCACTTTCTCTATCTTTCCATTTTCTTTTTACTGACTAACATCTTGCTGTACATTTCATGTCTTCACCCGGTTGACACTAACGAATAATCTCTTATGCATTTCCTAGGGATGGTACTCTTGTTAAATGCGAGATTTATGGTGAAGTTCAAGTAAACTCTCATCTCTCTGGTCTTCCTGATTTGACTCTTTCATTTGCAAATCCCTCTATTCTGGATGATGTGAGATTTCATCCATGTGTACGGTATCGACCATGGGAATCTCATCAGATTCTTTCATTCGTCCCTCCTGATGGACAATTTCGGCTCATGAGTTACAGGTGTGAAAATATGTTGTCCATTTCCAGAAGTATTCTGAATGGTCGAAACATCATGAATTTTGTTTAATTTAAGTGGCGTCCTAGCTTGAATGTGAATTGCCTTTGCTTGATTTAAGTGGTGTCCTAGCTTGTAGGTAAGTTATTTCAATTTACAACTGCCACAGTGAATATGTATCCTTTCAGATAGATTGACTTCAGAAACAACCCTGTGCTTTAGGTGAAAACTTAGAAAAATCTTAAGCTCTGTCCTTTGTTTATCAATTTGTCTGCTTTAAGTTCGCCGCTTTTTGCTGTACAGAGTTAAAAAATTGAAGAGCATCCCTTTGTACTTAAAGCCGCAGCTGACTTCAGATGCTGGGACCTGCCGATTAAGCCTGTTAGTTGGAATGCGGAACGATCCAGGAAAGACAATTGACTCAATTGATGTGCAATTTCAATTGCCTCCTTGCATTTCAAATGCTGATTTGAGCTCAAATTGTGGAACAGTTAACATTCTTTCAAATAAGGTGCTTGCTAGTGTAATTTAATAGTACTCACTCATTTGATTGTTCGTGGTGCTTGTCTTGCGCTCTTTTCATTGAAGACTGCCTCCCTTTTGATTCATACATTTCTGCAGACATGCTCTTGGTTAATTGGACGGATCCCAAAAGATAAAGCCCCTTCGTTGTCTGGAACATTAGTCCTCGAGTCAGGACTGCAACGTCTTCATGTCTTCCCTACATTCCAACTGGGTTTCAGGATTATGGGCATTGCTCTGTCTGGCTTGCAAATAGATAAGCTAGATCTAAAGAACTTGCCTCATCGTCCTTACAAAGGTTTCAGAGCCCTCACTCGAGCAGGGCACTATGAAGTGAGGGCATAACGTGCTTTAATTTACGGTGAGTTTCTAACTTGGAGGCTTTCTTACTCAGAGAAACAGGCGATTGTGTGGAGGAACGTTACTTTGTTTTTTGTAAATGATCTGTGCACAATTTCACTTGAAGTATTCTCTGTGATGCTATTGCTGATTAATGATGTAATTCTTGACTGCTGGTTCGTTATTGTCAGCATATGATTTTAAGTTCACCTGAAACAAAAGGAGGTGCTTTCTACTAGTTATTTTGGAACCAGAAACCAGTGCTCAGGGAGGCACACGAAACTGTCATTTCGCATAGTAGATAGTTTCCTGTTCTCAAATGGAGGCAATTGGAAATGACAACAAAATAGACCCAAACTTGAGAGTACATTTTCCAATCGTTTTGATCCTTGGCGAGGTGGAAATGATACTAGGCCCATGCCCGAGGCCGAGTCTAGTTGACATGAATTCTGTCAAGTACTGGTTTGAGTACTTTCTTTCCAGCTTCTTCTGGTGAACCCAAGTCTTCAACACTCTTGCGCCTGGGTTATGAAGGAGCACAATCACCCCGAGACATTTTCATGCACAATAGACTCTGGAGAAGACATCAGCACCAGCACGGACCTGAACCCAGTTCTGAAGATAGTTGAAAGAGTAGCCATCAAAGGTATATTGACGTACTCTCTGAACCCAACAGGCGGCTGTGCAAAATACAAATGCAATGTGCATCAAACCGACTTGTGAGAAGATAATAACTGGAGAAGATCAAGGGGATTGCATTCCTCCTCGAAACGGCAAAAGCTGTAGTCTGGCTATACATCAGAAAATTTCAAGTCGAAGTAGATGCTTCAAGCTAGGATGTAAAAATAAACCTCATCCGTTGGCTGCGAATGAAAACGTGAATGGGGAGTTTAAACATCAGTAAGGAAATCAACATTTGATTGAATACTCAAAACACTACTTCTTAAGTCCCTATTTTCAGTTTCTAATGATGAGGTTTTGCACTGAATCCGTATACTTTTAACGCATGAGAATCTTGGGAACATCACCTAATATTCGTGCATGGTGATCGATGGGGCGACGGATTTCAGAATCCAGAGGACGTTACCAATAGGTCCAAAAATGTCCAACTCGTGAATAATCTGTTATGGCTTATAAAACCATGAACAATGAGTGCAACGTAAGAGAACCAAACTGAGATTGACAAAACGGAATCGAGGTGAAATGCCGAAACAAAATGAAGGCATCTAAGATGATCGAAACTTCCTCGCGCACCATAATCGAACCTCGAGATAAATCACATCTCACGCTAGTCAAAACTCTTGTTGGACAGTATTTGCAACGTCGATAAAGTTCATCAAATGAAAAGGGATCATCGCTCATCGAGATGTATCCTTCTGATGAACTACTCAATCTATTATGCGGTGTACATGTGATCTTCCGCCAGGGCGGGGTGAGCAGGGGATACATGGCATTGCAACATGTTGGTGATTCTATCAAGCACTTTGGATTCAACAAAAGAGCTTAAACCCTCTCAGAACTCTCAACACTTCCTTGCTCAAATCAGATACATATCCCAGTCAAATAGATAATTCTCTTAATGCTCTATTTCTGTCGAAAGGCACGGAAAATCACTTGACCTTGAGCAAGTACCTGACACAAGGTGCAAAATGCGCGAAAAATCAAGAGAAACTAGCGGTGCCAGATGGCCGCCCCCGACAATTCGTCTCGACAAGAACACGATGCAGAAAACATGCGATGCTTTTGCCCAAAGCGCGAGAAATCAAGTGGAATGAGTTGCTTCTCTTACGAGGATTTTGCTATTGCCCGGTGCAGAAACATGAGATGCTCCTCTCTATGCTGCCTCGCCCCTCCTTCTTCTAGCATGGCGAGAAACTGATCAAGTTGCCGTCCATTCGTCGTTTTCAAAGATTCTCAGAAACAATTTGACAAACGAATACTGCCCATTCCTTTTCAAGATCGTAAACTTCCCCCAAAAAGTAACCATCCTCTGACAATGTGAATGCCAGCACAAGCTCATGGTATTCATCTTCCCCACTCGCCATGCCTGATCTATGTTCTTAACATCAATTACATCACAAATGCAGCAAAGTTAAGCATCTTCACGGCAGACCCAGTAACTCGTCGAGAATTCACATCTTAAAAGTGACGATGACGAGAGAGAGAGAGAGAGAGAGAGTAGACCGGCATGAGAGCTTTAAAATTTCAAACTTTTTTGGATTCTCGCGTTTTCCGATCGCCAAGGCAGTTCGGAATCTTCGGATCTTCGTGGCGGCTCTGAGAAAAATTATTCAGCTGGGATTCCGATGAGCGCTCCCCGTCCCCGTCGCGGTGCAGACGTGGCACGCTCGCCGGTGGCATGCGGCCACCTCACCAGCCAGCATCGGCTTTAGGAACCCTCCGCCGCAATTTTCCGACGCGGCATCCTTTCCTTGTGGCCGCTATTAAGGTGCGACGTGGCAGCACGTCGGTGGTCACTGGTCGGAAGTTTTCCACCACGAGCTGGAAGCAGAACCGCGAAAACGGTGGATGCCTAGTCATGGACCCGTCAGCAGTACTTATCCCTCCTCTTCTGGAAATTAGACCATGTGACTCCGCCAAAAAAAAAAAAAACCTTTTTTAATTAACGGTCCGTTTTGTTTTGAAAAACTGAATAATTTGAGGAAAAAAAATTACACGAAAAAGCCGATTGTATCGATTAAAAAGATAAATAATAAAAAGTTGTTCTTATCGTTCAAGCCTCCAAGGTTTCTGAAAATCTTTAAACATAAATTGTCATACATAATAAAATTATTTTTTATTAACTAAAGACCTCAAGCGATATAAAAGGACATTTAAAGATAAATGAAATTAAAATTATTTATTTCGCGAGAAATAAATGAAACCTATCTCTTTTCTTTGGATCTCTTTCACATAATGAAAAATATTGCAAAAACGTTGATATTTAGTGCTCCAATTCTAACTGGGTCCTCAAATGGGTCTCGCTTACTAAAACGCAGCGCATCATTTAAGAAGAACATTTCTAATGTTGCTCTTATTTTATTTTTTTTCAGCCATAGATTCCTAAAAATTAAGAGTGAATAAGACGAACTGATCGAATCGAAAATCGCTCAAATCAGATCGTCAGTTTGGTCCAATTTTGAAAGTCACTGATTCGAGCCCCGATTCCTTAAGGTGGAACTGATGTTTGGGTAGCCGGTTCCGATTCCAAAGAAAATCGGATCAATAATTTTTTATTTAAAAAATAATTTTACTCGACCATGTCCGTTAGATTAAGAATTGGAGTTGTAAATAAAATGTTTTTTTAAATTTATTTATTTTTCGTAAATCGAAGGAAGTCTAAATATAAAATTAATTTTATTGTTTCTCGGTTGACAGCTGGAAATATTTACATGAACTGAAAATTAAGACATTTTTACTTACTTTTAGGAGGGGCGGTGTGGTAAATTCGATTTTCACCGTTAGGCATTCGTCCTCTCCAAGGCAAAGGAGGCCTTCGTTCTCTCTTCGCCGCTAATATAAAAAAACGGGACCTTCCATTTTTGCAACCCCTTCGCTTTTCGTGTCTTCCACTTCCACCATCGAAATCCAAATCCGAACTTCTCTTTCTTCTGCAGCCACAAAGTCTTCTCTCCCTCTCCCTCTCTCTCCTACGATATCTCTCTTTGGAAGTGAAACCCACATCTCAAAATTTCATCTTTTCCGACGTCTGATAGCGCCTAAACGAGTCATATCTGCGTATGCGTAGATTCAGCGGATTGTTGAATACGTCTTCATCTTTATGCGACTTTGATCGGCTCCTTGTCTCGACCCGAGTTGATATTACTTGTGATGAATATGGTTTTTTATCTGCGTAGCTCAGCCATGAAGCCTGCTTTTCGAATTCTGTTTGCTACCAGATGTCCTGCACCATTTAGATTCATTTCTGCTAAGTGTAACCATGCCGGATCAATGGGTGCTTTATCGAGCTTTCGTTTCGATTTCGGTCGATGCCTTTATCACACCAATCCTTGTCGGGCTGTGAATATCGGCCGCGCAGTTGATGAGGTCCAGAACACTTTTTGCTTGCCCGGGTCGGGTTTTGGGCGGTCCTGGAACTTATTGGGATCCCGTGGACTTCATGGTGATACTAGTCATAGAGGGGTTGTCGCTGTTGCTAATGCTGTTAGGAATTTATCGACTTCAGTGGAAACCCGTGTGAATGATAACAATTTCGAGAGGATTTATGTTCAGGGTGGAATGAATGTGAAGCCGTTGGTGGTTGAAAGGATTGATAAGGATGAGAATATTGTAGGAGTGGAGGATTCTAGTATAGAAGTTGTTGATGATAACATAAATTTGGAGAAATCTGAGGCTAGTCTGAATGAATCCAATGATGTTAGTGCTAAGAGAGAGGAAAGTCAGGTCGAAAAGGAGGCGTGGAAGTTATTGCAGGATGCTGTTGTTATGTACTGTGGTAGTCCCGTAGGGACCGTGGCAGCAAATGATCCGGGGGATAAGCAGCCACTGAATTATGATCAGGTGTTTATTCGCGACTTTGTGCCGTCTGCCCTAGCCTTCTTGCTCAAGGGGGAAGGAGAGATTGTGAGGAACTTTCTCCTTCACACATTGCAATTGCAGGTCCGTCTTTATACTGCTTTTGCTTCACCAATTAGTCCTTGTGCCCATGTGTATATGTCTCTGAATTTCATAGGCACGTGTCTTGCTGCTAGTTTCTCTCAAGTTATTAATTGAATGCAATTCAAACCTCTCTTTACTTTGCTGCTAGGTGTTTCAAATATGCTTTTCTTATATTGAGTGTCCCTTGCCTGTGTGAGTCCCCTCTACTCTTGAGATTTTGCTGCTTTTGGTGTGAACTTACTTTGGGCTATTCAAAGCTCAGTTAGCTCGTATCTGGTATCTTACTTATTATGGGTATGCAGTGCTCCATGAGTTTGTGGCTTTGCACTCTGCACGTTTGTTTCAGTGTTCTGGTTTATATAGGCGGTCACATGATAGTTTGATTCTCCAGGATGCATGCGTTTCAACTTCATAGTCTGTGAGAGCTATTCTTTCTTCGATGGTTTGAGTCTTTGTTATGCTCGATTTGAAAATACCTTGTTTTGACCTGCTGCCTTCGTCATAAAGGAAAATTCCTAATTAGCTCAAGGGCTGATTTTAAGCGATGCCACCTTCTGTGTAGTTGAGTATTTCAAGTAATGAAGATTGTCTATGATTTGGATTTCAGAATATGAATAATTTTTAAATTATGCCGAAGTCTGAACTCTTGTATGGCATTTTTTCTCAGAGTTGGGAGAAGACAGTGGATTGTTACAGTCCTGGGCAAGGTTTGATGCCTGCAAGCTTTAAAGTTAGGACTGTGCCTCTGGATGAAAATAAAGTTGAAGAGGTTTTGGATCCTGATTTTGGCGAGTCAGCTATTGGGCGTGTTGCCCCTGTTGATTCTGGTTAGTCCGCTATGAAATATATAGATGATGCTCTATAGTTTAGATCATGATTGTCATCTAACTATAGAGAAATGTCTGCCTTTTCTGCTTAGTCATCCCATTGACAAACAACTGCTTTTTCAACATTTCGATTCTATTGTAGCTATTTAGGATCTGACTTTGTGGCTTGCTTCTCATTCTTCATAGGGTTGTGGTGGATTATCATGCTAAGGGCTTATGGGAAGATCACTGGTGATTATGCATTACAAGAGAGAGTGGACGTCCAGACTGGCATCAAACTGATTATGAACCTGTGTTTAACTGATGGTTTTGACATGTTCCCTTCTCTGCTTGTTACTGATGGGTCCTGTATGATAGATCGGAGGATGGGTATCCATGGTCACCCTCTGGAAATTCAAGTAAGTGCACTAGGATTTAAGCTATTTGAAATTCCAATCATCTGTCAGTGCTTGTAAAAGTGAGAAACATTATCCGTACCACATTTAGATAATGTAGAATTTTTTTAATACCATTGATATTTGGATGGTAGGACAATACATGAGATCTTGTTTTCTGAGCATTAAAGAAATTCTGCAAAAAGAATCATGTACCAAGCAAAAAGAATAGTATACTCCCCCACAACACCCCCCCCAAACCCCAAAAAACCCCCGGGGCCCTTTCTTTTCTTTTCTTTTTTCTGTCTTTGCAAGTTACAATTATACATCGTATGGACTTAGTTTTTGCCATGGTAATTTAAAGTGTTTGGCAAAAGTACTGTTTGTTTTCATATTCTGCAGTTATTAGTCGGTATCTAGGTTGGGAAATTTCTTTCCTGTGAACATAATGATGCATTGGATATATCGACTCCTAAAAGCAGAAGTTAGAATATCTTCTCTATTTGGCTGCTGATTTTTCTGTTTCTTTTTTACCTGTTATCTTATCTGATTTCTTTTGAAACTCTGAGAAGTTTGCTTTCACTTGTTTCGCTGAAAACTCGGTTCGTCTCAATCACTAAGCACTTTGATTTGTCAGGCTTTATTCTATAATGCACTGCGATGCTCTCGGGAGATGCTTATTGTAAATGATGGCTCCAAGAATTTGGTAAGGGCAATCAACAATAGGCTGAGTGCTCTTTCTTTCCACATTAGAGAGTATTATTGGGTAGATATGAAGAAGATAAATGAGATTTACCGTTATAAAACAGAGGAATACTCAACAGATGCCACCAATAAGTTTAATATCTATCCGGAGCAAATTCCCTTGTGGTTAATGGATTGGATTCCTGAGAATGGCGGTTATCTGATTGGCAACCTCCAGCCAGCTCACATGGATTTTAGATTCTTCACCCTCGGGAATCTTTGGTCAATTGTTTCCTCATTAAGTACCCCAAAGCAAAATCAAGCCATTCTGAATTTGATTGAATCCAAATGGGATGATCTTATGGGGCATATGCCTCTAAAGATATGCTATCCTGCTTTAAAGAGTGAAGATTGGCGTATTATTACTGGAAGTGATCCAAAGAATACGTAAGTCTGCTTTTTTGCAATCCTGCTTTTGCACTTAATTTCATAAGTTAAACTGTTTTTGCACATTATGTGAACTATTGCCATCCACTGACAAGGAATTCCATCTTTAATGTTCAGTCCTTGGTCATATCATAATGGAGGCTCGTGGCCGACCCTTCTGTGGCAGGTGAGCTTGATCTACCTACCATTTTGAGTATTTCTCAACTTAAATGGCTGTCTCAAACTTGACGTACATTATTTCTGCGTTATGCAAATTCTGAATTACCCATCCATATATTGTTCTGTTTGTGTTTAGTTCACGTTGGCTTGCATCAAGATGGGAAGACCGGAATTAGCCGAGAAGGCGGTAGCCTCGGCTGAGAAGAGACTTTCAGAGGACCGTTGGCCAGAGTACTATGATACTAGAACTGGGAGGTTCATTGGAAAGCAGTCTCGACTCTTTCAAACATGGACAATTGCTGGTTTCTTGACTTCGAAAATGCTTCTGGAGAACCCGGAGACGGCATCTAATCTGTTCTGGGAGGAGGACTATGAGCTACTTGAGATCTGCGTCTGCGCTCTGAGCAAGTCGGGTAGGAAGAAATGCTCTCGAGGTGCTGCAAGGTCTCAGATACTGGTATGAGAGACCGAGGTCATTACTTCCGAATTACAGATTCTTGTCTAACAAGACTACATTCTTTTGAAGGCAGAAAAATGCCTTATGTATTTGTACAGTTTCTGAGTTTAGGATAGACTTGTAAAGCTTGGAGCAGCAAATTCTTACTTGATAGTGAGAGCATAAGCATTGCGGGTCATTTGTACATAGATGTTAATTAGCCAATCAATTACTACGTTGATTGGGAAAAATTGTGTCCAAGTGTAATATGGTGATAGAGATAGGAAATTTAGCAGAGACTTCATGTGATTCTTGATCTGTAACTTGTACACACCCAATAGTGTTCACTTGCACAGAAAGTGTTCAAGCATTTTATTCTTAGTTATCTGAGATAATTTCATTTCTGTCCTACTAGCTACTACTATGTGATGTGCTGCCCATTTTTATGTCTCTAGTGGTAATGAACTCTCGTTAACAGGCTAACAGCAACTTCTCTGTTGATGATCAGTCCTAACGCTTGCCATATGTACACGATACCTCGGAGTCTCGGACTGAGGTCGTGGATCCGATCTCCATATTCTCAGGTAGCGCATGAAAACACTTTTGCCTGAGAATGACTTCTGGTAGGGAAGTTGATTTTTCAGCTTTTGCTTTTGAGTAGAAATGGAATTTTCAACTTCTGCTTCAGAAGTTGATTTCTGATAGAGAAATGTGTTTGATAACGATTAAAAAAAAAATGTTCGAAACATTATTAAAAAAAATGTTCGATGGCAGCGGCGATCGGCGGCTGGCGCGAGAATCACTTTTGGACCGGAAAAGTAAAAAAAATTTACTTCTCCAAATTGACAAAAAAATCTTACCAAAGATAGAAAATCTTGCCAGAGGTAAAAAAATCTTACCAAACGCATTTTTACTTCAGAAATAAGTTTATCAAACGCATTTCCTTGCCAAATTAACTTCTAACAGGGAAATGAAAAATTTGAAGTGTTATCATGCACTGCCTCAGACAACGGAGATAATGCGTTGCCAATCTCCATTTAACATCGCGCGCATTAATGGAATGCGTAGTTTCATTTCCACGTGTTGTTCAGGGTTAAAACGCTTTTGGGAAGAAATTACTTGTGCACAAAGTCTGGTCCCGATAATGTCCCTTGCGACGAGTACAGTTTCATTATCTAGAAAAGAACAAGGCAAGCTCATCCTGCCATATACGTGATGAAAGTAAAAAAGATTTTGGTTAACATCACGAAAAATCTAAACGAGTACATTTGTGATAAATTTATTTCAAATTAATTTGTTTTATTACTAAAAACTCCAAATTGATATAAATATGACAAGTTTATCATCCGTTATTTTTCATTGAGATGAATTAATATCATGAAAATTCCTAAATCAGTACACCTGTGACAAGCGAACCACAAAAACCTCAAACTTATATATCCATCATTTGCCACATATTATCCAACTCAGTTAAGGAAAACTAACGGAGGGTAATTTCGTCACAAATATATCAATTTGAGATTAGTTTGGGATAGATTTGCCCTAGGTAAACCAGCATTGACCCTCTTAAGCGAGCTCATTATAAACTGTATTGAGCCCGCTTGGTTCCATCTTCACGCTGATGACTCGAGACGACAGTTGCTCACCAATGACGTTTTCATCCACTTTTGCTTCTTCTGGACCGTGCTCTGCCATTTTCATTCGGCGCGAAATTTCGTCTCAACTGTATATGTGATCTGAGACGGTTTCGACGGTCATACCAATGAAGCGGGGTCGTGCTTAGAGAGGCTATGAGCGGGCACGGCAGCACCATCCATGAGTGCCAAGAAACTGCTATCAACGACCCATTACCAACCAATACCAAAAGTAGTGCTGAACTCACTTAGGCGGGTACAAAACTGCATTGCCCAACCAAACCCACCATTCTTGCCGAAGGACCCATCGGTTTTATCCACAGATTTGGTGAAAACGTACTTCGAGAGTGGACTAGTTAAGGAAGCTCGCGCCCTGTTCGACGAAATGCCTCATAGAGATGTTGTCGCTTGGACGACCATGATTGCTGGCTACTCCTCTAAAAACTACTACGACGAATCATGGGCTGTGTTCTGTGAGATGGTCTGGAACGAGAAGGAGCCAAATGAGTTTACTTTATCCAGTGTCTTGAAGGCTTGCAAAGGTATGAGAAGTCTTTCACATGGAGCGTCAGTCCACGGCTTGGCGATCAAGCTTGGCTTGGATGCGTCCATGTATGTTGAAAATGCACTTCTGGACTTGTATGCTACGTGCTGTTCTAGCATGGACGATGCCTGCGTGGTTTTTCACCATATTCATGCGAAGAATGAGGTCTCTTGGACAACATTGATCACCGGGTTTACCCACCGAGGAGATGGCTATAGTGGGCTTAACGTGTTTCGCCAAATGTTATTGGTATGTGTGTGTCATGTCTTGAACAACCACCTTTCATCAATTTGCTTCAGATGAAGTTAGTTTTTTTTCTTTTTAACCAGAATGTGGTCATTTGGGTGCCCGCAGTTCATTTTCCTCTCAAGTGTTTTCAACCTAAACTAGTTTTTCACATTATTTATGCGCTTTATGTCAAATCAGGAAGGAGCTGAACTGAACCCATTTAGCTTCTCCATTGCAGTTAGAGCTTGCGCCTCAATTGCGTCGCGAGTTTTTGGCCTGCAACTCCATGCATCAGTTGTCAAGCACGGGTTTCACTCCAATCTACCTGTCATGAATTCTATTATAGACATGTACTGCAGGTGTTGTTGCTTATCTGAGGCAAGTCAATGTTTCCACGAAATGCGCGAGAAAGATGTAATCACGTGGAACACCTTGATAGCTGGATATGAAGGAGCAGATTCTAGTGAGGCCCTTCTTATTTACTCTAAAATGGAGTCCCGAGGGTTTCAACCGAACTGCTTCACATTTACAAGTGTTGCAGCAGCCTGCGGTAATTTGGCACTTATGAAATGTGGACAACAGATTCATGGGGTAATTATTCAAAGAGGACTTGAGGGGAGTATGGGGCTTGCTAATGCACTTATTGACATGTATGCCAAGTGTGGAAGCATAAACGATTCACATAGAATATTCATTTCTATGTCACACAGGAACTTGCTCTCTTGGACATCTATGATGATTGGATTTGGTGCTCATGGACATGGAAGAGAGGCCATTAATTTGTTCAATGACATGGTCAGGTCAGGCGTAAGACCTGATCAAATTGTATTTATGGCTGTTCTGAGTGCTTGCAGCCATGCTGGTCTTGTGGATGAAGGGCTGAGGTACTTTGAACTAATGGGTGAATATAATGTTACCCCAAGCCATGAGGTTTACGGGTGTGTGGTGGATTTGCTTGGTCGTGCAAGGAGAGTGGAAGAGGCTTATCAACTGATAGAGAGTATGCCATTTAGACCTGATGAGTCTGTCTGGGGTGCTCTTCTTGGAGCTTGTAGAGCACACAGACTTAAGAAGCTGGGAAAATTGGTAGCACAGAGGGTACTGGACTCGAAACCAAGGTTGGCAGGAACCTACGTGACCCTATCAAACATTTATGCGGCTGAAGGTAAATGGGGGGAGTTTGCCCAAGTTAGGAAGTTAATGAGGGGAATAGGTAGCAAGAAAGAGACTGGGAGGAGTTGGACAGAGGTTGGAAACCAGATTTTTAGCCTCGTTGCTGGAGATAAAATGGTTCCTATGGTGCATGAAATTCTTGGATTGCTAATTTGGGACATGAAAAAAGCGGGATATGTGCCTGACCTAGATAATAGAGACAGGCCTAGCAAAAGAAAAAAATGAATATAGTACAAACAGGAAAAATAGGATACAACAGCCTGAGAATCACGGAGATAGAGCTGGCCAGTCTGCATGATTTGCTAATTTTCCTGGAGTGGACGAGGCAATTATTGATGATGCAGTTTTGAATTTCACAAACAGCTCAAGATGGTTAAAAACAAAAAATTGGCATTATACTGTGAGGTGATTTCAGTTAGGAACAGATATCCTTCTTCAGTGCATAGTCAGAAGCAGAAAGCGCAAAGGAACATCGTACCCAAATTGATAAATGGTTGATCGAAGGTTTAATTTGTGCCATCACTCCTGTTACCCTTCTTTTTATCTCTTTGGGCTGAATTTTTTTGTGAATTCAACCTGTAATCTGATGTTGAATTAATAGAAGCTGTCCAGTTCAAGCGCCATTTTTTCCAGAATAGTGAGATGCATAAGAGCGGTCATTTAGTCTTGCATATTCTGGCATCCAAGACTGCGGGTTACATCAAATGAGAGGAGTCTCCATGGTGTGTTTGTTCACATAAAGTTTGCTAGTTCATATCTTTTATATGTTTGTTCATTTGGATGAAGCTAACAGATAAGAGCAACAAAAATTGATCCCATTGACACTACTACTCAGCTGGTGTGATTCTTCTCAGTAAAATCTTCACTTGAGTTTATATGGTCCAGCGGCTGTGTATTTTAAGTTAAAATTCCACCGGCGGTAAAGTTCAAACATAGGATTATGGCTTTGATAGATCCTGATATGCCTAGAAGAACAGGATCAGATGCTACTGAGATAGCCAGCCTTCCGCAGGACGTCAACCAACGAAGTCATCCTTGGTTAAAGCTTGTGATTTATCTCTAAATCTTCCAAAACATGTTGTTCTTATTTGCCTTGAACCCCAAGAGCAAACTTGCCTGATACCGATTACCGACGAAGTCAGAATAGAAAATGGTTCGATCCGTTGTTTACGTACCTGGGCTCTTTTTGAACCTAAATTTATTGGTGATTCCGATATCCTATCAACGAGCAAGAGTCATGGCTGGTCACCCTTCGAGAATCCACGCTTTAATAAGTCATGCAGCTCAGTCGCCACAAGAACATTAGGTTCGGGACAACGTCAGCGCAGGGAGAGGGTTCAATTTGAGCAATTGTGCGTAAACTGTTTCGAGCCAGGGTCATCTATACGAGATCAAAAACCCAGACTTAACTGATCAATAGGGATTACAAGGTTATTCTAAGGTAGTCGAATCTCCAAGCTCGTGTCCCTTCTTTATAAGAAAAGCAAATAAATGAATCGTTTAACAGTTCTTCTAATGAATGAGGTGACCATCTGTAAAATCACTTCTATTAATCAATAATTCCTTCTTGTCTTGATATAAATCGTGCACTTTCGTAAAGATGACTACTAACTGTAATTGAGTAACCGAAACTTCATTTGCCAAAGTATTTCTCAATTAGTTATTGTATGAATATTCTGTGAAAGATCGAGTGGTTAAATTAATAAGTTCATTTTATGTCATACCATGCTAAACTGATTGGTCTAAAAAGCTCAAGACATCAAGTTTAGAAAGACTAACAAGTCTGTAAGCCCATTGAAAACCCATACTTGACCGGTGGGAAATAGCATTTTAACAGGTTTAGGACCTGTATGGCAACTATTCTGATCCGAAAAAGTGATTTTGATTAAAATTATTTTTTTTTTCTGATTTTGTTCCCTTGATGAGTTTTAGAGGATTGTAACGTATTTGATAACTGTACAAAATTATGCTCATGGAACATAACTACGTTTGGTAATTGCACAAAATTTTTATTCCCGAAAATAATTTCTCTTCCGAATTCTTGTCATTTAAGTCAAATAATTACGTAGTTATTTTGTGAAATTCCATCCTACATAATAATTACGTAGTTATTTTGTCAATTTAATTGAATATTGATTCATATTAATTCTCTTATTTCATATTGCATATATAAATTTTTTCGTCCTACTCCGCCTAATTTTTTAAACTTAAAAAAGGAGAGACAATGTTGGGTTAATGTATGATTTTAGATTAGCTCGGGCCTTCCCAAGCCTACACCAAATCGCAATGAACGAATATTAGATTCGGTCTTAATGTGATCGAATGAAGCCCTAAAAGCTTAGAGAAAAATGATTCGGATTTGATTTCAAAAGTGTTTATGATTTTTCTAAAAAAACAAAATATATGAAATATAGGGAATCTAGGCCCAAATTTATAAAAATAAGGTCAAACAAGCCTAATATAAGCTTCTTCTATTTTTTAGAATATTCTAAAATTTTCTGATTTTTAGAAATTTTTCCAATTTTCTTCAAATTTTTTATGTTTTATTTGATTTTTTTTTAAATGAGCCATCATTTTTTTTAGGTAGGAAAAGCGATCAAAGAACTAAAAGTAAAAAAAAAATTGAGAGATATGAGACTTCATTTCATTTTATGATTCTCAAAAGTAATTTTTTTTTTTCCAAAACCAATTTTTTTTTGTTCTTGTTTTTACTCCAAAGCTATTCCTGAGAACAGAATCGAAATCATTTACATTACCAAACATCAACTCTCATCTTTTCTTATTCCGCGGAACAGAATCAAAGAACCAGAATCATTGTCAATGCAGGCCCTTATTAAACCTGGTGAATCGTTCCCATGTCTTGGTTCCAACGCAATTATGTGAATTCTCGCTTAGTTCCATTCATACCTTGGAATGGAATAGTTGTGTGTTTCTGTCAAATTGACTGAAGACTAGTAAAAGTTTAAACCGTTAGAATGTGATTGTTCTTGTAAATGTTTTCCCCTAACGATTTTTAACCCCGACAAGCCGATGCAAGGCGATTCTAGCAACTCTGATATTGGCCACTCCCTGTAGACTCGCATATGAAAACAATCTCTCTTTTGCGTATGGAAGACAAATGGAACAATTTCAGCTATATTTAACAGCCAGAAGGACAAAAACGCAGCAGCCTCAGAGAAAAATTTGAGATCATAACAATTTCCAGTTGTGCATATCCTCAGGCAAATAGTCTCAAGACTTCATCTCTCAGCAGAGATTGTAGTCCACTCATAAGTACAAAGAGCTTCTTTGTCTCTGCAACAGATACTGGCCCTTCAAACATGGCACTCCGCAAGCAACCCATGCAACTTTCACTTAAAGACTTATAAAATTCAATCAGCTAAAATAAGACGAAGGAATCTGCTCTGAGGATTGCTCCTGCCAACAAAATGAAGTGTCATCTATTTTCCACAACTTTCTGCGTTAAGTATAGTTAAATCTATTTTTATTAGCAATTCTTAACATGATATGACAGAGATTTGTAGCCGAGGGAAAAAGTCAAATACCATTTACAGAGGATGCTCCATCACTTGCTCAGGCTGCAATCCATGAAACTGCGTCCAATTTCAAGGTTGCACAGACAACCGATGCAGCAATTTCTCGATTCAAATTTCAAATATGACCAAGACTCGGATCTTGTACCTTTTTTTTTGTTCTAAACAAGTACCCTTTCATTCATTCATCGGATCTTGTACTTAGAAAGCAACACCGTCACCCAAAGCTGATTTCAGAAACTTTAACTTTCTTCAGAAGTCCTAAATCATTTGAAGCGCCAGGAAGGAATGCAATGAGACATAAACGTCATGCCCAGCTACTGGTTTGTCCTCCATTCCTAAAAGTTTCACAAGATTGTTTTGTTTGATCTCACATTCAGGATCTTTCTCATAAGGAATTCAGAGACAACAAAATTGTACCTCAAATAATCATAGGCCTTTCCTTCATCCATACTGGATTTTCGTTTCAGGGCTTGCTGAGGCATTCGGCGGAAGGAAGTGCTTCTCAAGAGCTTAAAGTGTGAAAAGTTCAAATGTGAGGATCTCTCCAGCAAGGCAACTGTGGTGATTTTGATCTTTAGTTCAGATTGTTTGCTACCAGAAGTCCATGCAAGAACAATTTCCTTGCTTGAAGTGGTGGAATCGATGTCTATCTCTCATGATAATGTCACGGTTGTAAGCTTTAGAGGTGAACTTAGCAATTGTGTGACAGTCGTTACATATTCGTAAGTTCTTTATTATTCTAATTGGCATTGCTGGAGGGATATTGAGAAGCCCAAATGCAATAGCAAGCTTCTCACTGTGTCTTAACAAAGTCGTTTCCTTTTCCTCCTCGTCGATTTCAAGAAAAACCTCATTCATGTCTGGCACATAACCTTCCATCTTTAACTTCTTAGTTATTTCATCCAACTTGTTCTCAATATCTTCTCGTTGAGGATGCGTCTTATCACCAGCCAGGAATTCATGGATCACTCCATTTGCTTCAATCATGCTACAACCTGGTGTTTTCATCACTCCATGCTGCTCCATAATTCCTCTGATCTCAAGCACATTCTGCCAATTCCCTTTGGAAGCATACAGGTTTGACAATAACACGAGGAAACCATCATGGTCTGGCTGAAGCTTAACAAGCTTTCTTCCTACCCTCTCCCCCCTTTCAATGTCACCATGCTTTCTACAAGCTCCGAGAAGGGCTCCCCAAGTAGAAATATCTGGTGCCATCGGCATGCTCTCAATAAGCTCTTCTGCTTCTTTAAGCTTACCAGCACGTCCCAATAGGTCCACCATGCACCCGTAGTGCTTGACATTTGGATCTATCTTGTATTCTTGTACCATGGAATCAAAGTGAAAGCGTCCCTCGTCTACTAGGCCCATATGTCTACATGCTCCAAGAACTCCAATAAAGGTAATGTCGTTAGGTGTTACTCCACATTTCTTCATCTCTAGAAAGATGTTTAGTGACCTCCCTACCAAGCCATTCATTGCCAATCCAAGAATCATAGCATTCCACGTGGAGACGCCTTTGTCCTCCATTAAGTGAAAAACATCCAATGCATTTTCAACACAACCACACTTCATGTACATGTCTGTCAGGGTGGTACCCAGAATAACATTAACGTTGAGGCAATTCTTCCTAATGTACGCATGAACCCATTTTCCTTGATCAAGGGCAGCCAAGTGAGTACAAGCTGAGATGACGCTCACCAAAATGGCTTCATCGGGCTGTATTCCTGTGAGCTGCATCTCCCGAAACAGCTCCAAAGTATCCGAGAAACGGTCATGTTGAGCATACCCGGATATCATCGCACCCCAAGATACCATGTCCTTCTCTGGCATTGAATCAAATAGTGCCTTGGCATTTTCCACCAATCCATTTCTCAAATACCCTGATATCATGGAGTTCCAGGAAATTAAATCCAGATGAGGGTATCCAGCTCTGAACAGTCTTTCTGCAACCAGTATCTCATCACATATTGAGTACATGTGAATCAATGCATTTTGAAGGTTAACATAAGATTCAAGCCCAAGTTTTCCCGCCAACCCATGGATCAACTTCCCCGTCTCGCCAACAGACAAATGTGCACATGCCGAAAGAATGCTAATCACGACAACCTCGTCCACTCTGACACCGCTACCAGCCATTTCTTTAAACATAACCAAAGCCTTGTCATACATCCCATTCTGTTCATAACAAGAAATCAATGCACTCCATGACACCATATCCTTTTCCTCCATTTGACTGAATAGCTCATATGCATCCACCACACGTCCTGTCTTTCCAAATAAAACAATCATTGAATTTGAAGCAATCACATTTCTTTGAGGCATCTGATCAAAAATCAGTTTTGCTTCGTCTACATTCCCCACCTGAACATAACCAGCCAAAATTGAATTCCATGAGACGGTGTCCAGAACGATCCTTTCATCAAACAGCTTCCGTGCATCTTCCATGTTCTCATGCACCGAGTACAAGTAGATCAAAGTGTTCCGGACGTAAACATCCGAATCAAAACCCAGTTTCAGAACATGATCATGCACTTGTTTCCCCTCAACTTCTGATAACCGCAAACTACAAGCCTGAACTATAATGGGATACGTGTAATTATCAGGACCCACGTTGTGATTCAACATCAACTTGTACAGTAAAACAGCATTTTGAGGGCTATCATTCTGCACGAAAGCCCTCATCATCGTGTTCCACGAAAACCCGTTTGGGTTCTCGACATAACTAAAGACACAAAAGGAGTAATTAACGTGGACGAAGTGAGAGTCAGTGGAGAACTTGAGGAGTTTACTAGCAGCGTAAGTGTCTCTGATGTACCCGGTGAGGATCATCTGAGATAGGATTTGGTTGAATTGCTTGAGGTTGTGGCATCGTCCCAAGTGGGTCTCTAGGATTGAGAGAGTGATGATGGGAGTAAAAGATGAACGGCGAATCAAACTTGGCTTGACGAGCGAAGAAAAGTTGCGAACTTTGGCAAAATTCATGGAATGACGACGAACTGCTGATCGACCGCTTAGTCTGTGTCATCGTAGCGTCGTTCAATCATCCAGTCAAGCTCGGACAGTTCCTGGTCGTTCGTCGGGAAGAAAAATTGCTCAAACTCAATTTGATTAGTGAAAGGTCTCATTTTGCTCGAACTCGGTCAATTTTGACATATGTGCTTCAATTTTTTAATTAATATCATGAAAATTTTTTAACTAATACACATATAATAAATTTATCCTAAATTATTTTTTATGATAATAAAAAATCTCAAACTGATATAAATATACCTCAAAATATTTTTTCGACCACCAAAAATCTCAAAATGATATGTTTGTGATAAATTTATCCTAAACTAATTATTTTGACCATAAAAAATTCTAAATTGATTACAAATTTATCCTTCTTTAATTTTGATTAAATTGAATTAATACCACGAAAAATCAAATTGATACACATACGACAAATAGAAGGTAAAAACCCCAAACATATGCATTCGAAAATTGTCACATGTCATCCAACTCAGCAATTTGACGATACTAATGGAGGGTAAATTTGTCATATGGGTATCATTTTATAATTTTTATTGGTCAAACAAATAATTTGGGGTATAACCAATTTATAGTTTTTCGTGGTATTAACCCTTCATTTTTTGGTAGTTAGCCATCAAAACACGGGTATTTCGAGTTAATTCAATGCTAAATAGAAAATTCAAAGGCCAATACCGACAAAAATCTAAACTAGTATATTCCTACAACACTTACCCTACATTAATTTTTGTGTTAAAAAACTCACAAATTCGTACAACCATCCTACATTCACCCCAAATCAAACTAATTTAATGCTAAATAGAAAATTCATGCGCTAATACCGACAAAAACTCAAACTGGTATACTCTTACAACACTTACCCCATACTAATTTTTGTGCTACAAAAACTCTCTAATTGGTACAATCGTTCTACATTCACCCAAATCAAACTAATTTTTGTGTTACTAAAAATCTAAAATCGATACCCTAAACTGATATATATGTGTCACGTTTGCCCAAACTGGTACACTCCTACAACACTTACCCCACACAATTTTTTGTGCTATAAAAACTCTCAAATTGGTACAACAGTTCTATTTACCCCAAATAAAACTAATGTTTGTGTTACTAAATATCTAAAACTGATATCTTAAACTCATATATCTATGTCGCATTTGCGACGACACTTAAACCCAGATTAATTTTTGTTCTACAAAAACTCCTAAATTGGTATAGCCGTTCTACATTCAACCCCAAATAAAACTTATTCTTGTCACTAAAAATCCCAAACAAATGTACTCGTGTCACATTTATCCTAAATTGATAGATTTGTGTCACGTTTGCCCAAAATTGTCATAAATTTGAAACTTTTTATAGTAAATGTGGCACGGGGCACCAGTTTGTGGTTTGGCACGAATAGATTAATTTGGGATTTTTTTATGATAAAAAAATTGATTTGGATAAATATGGTATTGGTGCACTATTTTGGGGTAACGGTGGTCGAGTATACTAGTTCGGAAGTTTTTGTGATAAAAAATTTAATTTGGGGTAAATATGACACATATGTGGCAGTTTCAAATATGTGGTATTAACCCAAAATTCAATTAAGATTGGACAGTGAAAATATTAAAGAATAAACAAAGTTAAAACCTCCATAAAACCATGTATAAATGCTGCTAAATTCGGACTTTATTTCAACTACATTCTATAATTTTCAGTTTAATCTAATCCTCATTAATCGTCATCATATCAAGCTCAATTCCTGGGATTAATGAGTAACTCAGATTTCTTAAACCATCTCTTAAAGGAGGGAGTTTGATTGTCAAGTTTTAGTTTTGCCAACAAGTGGTCAAAGACGATTCCCAATCGTGAACTACATGTTAAGAATGAGTAGAGTGCATCCTTACTTCTTAATACCAACAAAAGGTGGACACACTTTACTTGATGCTCTGGAGCAACAGAGTCCAGTGACATTTGAACTGCATTCAATATTTTAATGGCAAGTTGTAGCATATCAGCAGATCCCCAGTGGCCTTCTGGTCTTCCCTCAAGCTTCCTCTTCACATTTAGCAGGAAAACAGAAACAAGGAGTGCCTCACGCGGAAACTATGACGGATCTTGCTTCGACGAAGTTGCCGTGACCTATCCTTTCACATGCCGCATGTGAGTTTTCCCCTCTTTCAAGCATGGACCGCCTGTTTTGCATGTTGAGAAGATGCGATCAGGAAGAACAAAGGGTGAAAACGTTGAATGTCTGAATTCAACGCTTGAAAACTCCACGCAATCTCGTTATTGATGCCACACTTGTCCAAACTCGTGTAAGGCTCGTCCGGTGCGTGATATTCCAGTCTGGTCGGCAATCGCTGATGAGTGAATACGAGTGGCTAATCCAGCAGAAGAGTTGTGCCTACTCATTCACCACTGTAGTCATTTCGACTTATGACCATCAGAGCCGGAGCTCTTCTAAGTCACTTCCCAGGAGCTCATGGAGTTGGTCTCTTATCAGAATATGAGTATGGAAGTCGCACGTCCTCGATCTCAGCATAGTCTGCAACATCTTTTACAGTTGCAACACCATTCTAACAGCAACTTGCGATGCAATTCTTTGTTGAGCGCTATACAAAAGTTCAAACTTGATCACCCAACATAAGTGGTAACAGACTTATAGCTGTGCTGTAAGGTCATTACGCGTCTGAAACGAAACAAAGTCAACTGAACTTTTGTTATAACATTTTTCTAATTACAGGTCATGGCTTAATCTGGTGGGTGAAAGAGAAATGCCCTTACAAATGGCCGATCAGTTACTTGTGGACTATCAACCATCTGCCTACCTCCATTCATATTAGAAAGCTTATCCAAGAGGAAATTGGCATTTTTCAATTGCTGTCCATTTCCTAGATACGGCTATCGAGATGCTGCCAAAGTGAACTGGACAAAGACTCACCCAAGAGAGTGATGGAACTCATGTGCAATTCCACCATGAAACTATGGTCAATTAGGTCAAGAAATTTGCCTTTTCTTACATCTCTTAATGGAGAAATGCAGATCATTTGTCCAAAAAGAAAACCCACTTTTGTTTAGATATTGAATCTGGAAAAGTATATAAGCTTGCTGAAACATGACTCTAGCACCTGTTCCTAGCGCTCTCGTCTGAACTGAGGGCTATCCTTACTTAAACAAAAATGAAAAAAAAAAAAAGACACTGAAAATAACATGAGAACTTGCAAAGATTTTAGTGCATAGATCTAGAGTAATTTGAGTATCCTCTCCCCTAGCTCTGTTCCTGATTTAAGCAGCATTTGTTTCCAGCAAGGACCTTCTAACAGTGGACTTCCTGCAGTTTGGGCTGCAACATGAATAGTTAGGCACCAACTACTTCTTCAAATGTGTTCTAATAGACCGAAGCGCAGACACATACTCAAGGAAAGACAATTTTCAAGATGAGATTCAGCGAGCATTAAAAATTATTCCATGTTTAAATTCCCCTTTTCACCATCGGTGTCCCACAGTAGACATGACTAGACTGGCAACAAAAGCATCTAGTAAGACTAGTGAAAAACCCAAAGATGAAAACTTTAATAGCTGCTTTTTGGTTCCCCTCTAAGGAAATTTCTACACCTCCTTAATCCCCACAGCTGCACTACCTTCCTTGACTTCTTTGTTCTTGCTCACATCCTTGACCTCCTCCTCAACCTCAAAGGCAGAGACAGGGAAGGTCCTGAACAGCCCAGCAGGAGTCTGGAAGGTGATCTTCCCAGTGGGTGGGTCATCCACATAGATGTCACTCAGGGTCACCCACAGCAAGAGCTCCTTGGTCTTCACACCAGTCAGCTTCTTGATCTTGCCCTGCTCAACACGGGCCGTGATCTCAGGTGCATAAGAGACCAACTTCCCAATCTTCTCGAACTTGTGGTCAGTCTTCTTCTTCTGCTTGAGCCACACGAACCCAGTCTCCTTCACATACCCACATTCCTCCATGTCCTTCAGCGGGAGCAACCCATTGGGCAACCCCATTTCCTTGAGCAAGAACTTGGATTTCTCCTGGCACATCTCATCCCCACGGTAGAACTCAGCTTGGGCTTTGATCTCCTCAGTGACCAGAGCCATTTTCCTTTCTTTTCTTTTCTCTCGTCTTCCTCCTCTCTCTCTCCCCCCGAGTTCTTTCCTCCACAGCTCTCTCTCTCTCTCTCTCTCTCTTCTCACCGCAAGAATGCTGGGAAGGCAAGGGAAAACGATACGAGCTGACACTGGATGACAAAGGTCGTGTCTTTATAGCCGGGGGTCCGGATCTTTACCATCAATACTTGGGACAAATATCGCCAAGATGCCATTTTTAGCCCAGTAATTTATTAATCATCATCATGGGCAGTCTCAAAGGATGAAGATGGAGAGAAAAGCCTTTTATCAGTCCAGAAATCCTGCGCCGCTCGAGAGAGCCAGAGGCTTCAATTAGTGGCCATAAGCGTGACAAGAGAGGTGGCAAATTGGTAATATTACGCCTAGAGGAGGGGCTTTTTATGTGGGGGACGATCTTGAGGCAGGGTGTGCCGAATGTGAGCAGTTGAACATTAATTGGCGAAATTAATACGGAAGGAGTGGGGGGTTGATGGGGGTTGCCAATGGGTGATGTCCACGTGGCCTGTAGTTGGGAACCTCAACCAATCTCAATTTATTGGGGGCTGACGTGTCGCGTGAATGCTAATATGCTTTTTTCCACAGATTGCACCGTCTAAAATTATTTATAGTTGAGAAACCTTACTTCTTGTGAAATCTTGTCTTAGATCAGCAAACTCGAGACGTGATTACAGGTAAATAATTAATCATAGGCTCCCGTTATTTCGCCAAAAATAAATAATTTAGATACTATTTTTCAAAAAATTATTAATAATTATTTAAACCATCCACAAAGATATTTAATCAAAGATTATTGTAGACAATGAAAATACTTTTTATTTACGAATTATTTCGACCGATATAAACTATCATTTTTAGGAAAGTGTTTGTCAAATTATTCCGCGAAACGAACAGAGCCTTCAAATATTTTTACCCTCCACGCAAGGCTTTATCTTCTATAAGGCGGAGGGTTTTTGTTTGGAGCGAAAATCAGCCGTTAATAACTACAATTTACCGAATAGAGGGTAAAAAATAAAATAAAAAAAATTAGGCAGTGAGGTTCATGACAAAGACATATCTAAATACATCCTCAGATTTATGAGTCTTTTGTGGGTGCAGTCCAGCCGTCATGACATTCAATTGATTTGTATCAAAGCACACCAAAGAACCATCTGAATCGTAGGGTCGGAGAATTTTTTTTTGGGTCAAAAACTAAGGTACTTCATTCTTTACCAAAAAAAAAAAAACTAAGGTACTTCATTCATTCAGATCGTAGGGTCGGAGATAGATGGATTTTTTTTTTTTTTAGATGGAAGCTCTTAAAAGAAGCTACTTTTTTCTATGATGGTAAATTTTTCACCTTAACTTATGACAACGGTAAAATTTCAGAGAAGTTGATAATTTACCGCATCAAAGGCTATTACCCGACAGCTTTTCACAAGCTGTTTATTGTTGATAAATACACACCCGATGTACATTGCACGTACTGTGAATCTCAACACTTATTGATGGTGAGCTAACCCCCTGCATAATGTCGAGATAGTAAGTTGGGTTGGCCTAGACAATTTAGATGCACAGATACCAGAAAGAACGGCCGACAATAAATTGGTTTTGCGGCTTAATAAATCTAGAAGTTATATGCAATCAAACCACGACACTAGCAACCGTAACGGAGTCGGCAGCGGTTGTAGCGCTAGATCAAATCAATGCACACTCTCTACCATGCTCGTGTTGCCAAATGAAGACATTCATAATAGATCACGTTGATCGGATCCATCAATTTCACACAGGTTCAACACAGGAAACTGGTGCGAAAGATGGGGGCAACGACGTGATTCCATGCACAAGAAATTAGATGAATGGAACGGTGCTTCCGGATCGCTAGGAAGGAGTGCACGGGCAAAAACGAATGGCCAAGCTTACCTTAAGTCTCTCTGTCATTCATTGAACAGGTACCCTTCATGTTCATCCCATTTGATTGGAGGTAGTTGGGCAGCCTACAGTGAAATGGCAATGTCCAAACCCACCCCACCTAACCAAGATCAAGATATCAGGACCCAATGGTCCCATGTTGTACCTGCCAACTGTAAACCGATAGCTGTTTGACGTTCAGCTCGCATGTCAAAATTCCAAATTCAAGCATTCAATTTCCACATTATAATGATTCGAGTCCGAGGAGAGATCACTGATGAAGTGTAGCTTTCAGTGGTACAAAAGTGATGAATCACCATGGGAACTAAGTCAAAACGTCCCCTTGGAGCAGACAATAGTTCGTGAAAATTGTACTACTTTGGCACTGCCAATAAAGTTGCACAGCCTTGGACCAAAAAATAATAATAATAAAAAAATAAAGTTGCACAGCCAGTGAGTTGTGGGGATTTGAGAAGTCGACAAGATTTACATGATGGATGTCTCAGCACGAGCTTCCTTTAAAGAAATCGTTGCAAGAAGTTTTTGACCTCATCAATATGTGGAGACCTTGTAGGGATTATATGACCACCTTCGTGTTGAATAACAACACGGCTTCCATTTTCAAAATACTCTGCAAGGTCCGCACTTGCCTTGTTAGGTATCTGCCTATCTCTCCCGTGATCACTTCCAAAAATATGAAGGGAAGGGCAGTTTATAGATCCACGCTCAAACTCTGCTAGATTGAGAGCAAACCCAGAGCACAAAATTGCAAATCTAAAGTCCATTTCGCCTTTCAAGTTGTCCTTGCGTGCGCACACTAAAGCAGCCATTGCTGCTCCCTGGGAAAACCCCAAGATCCCATCAAAAGGGCCATCCCGCAGATACATGGACTTCAAGTATGCTAATGATGAATCAAACCCACCAGTCTGCTGCTGGTACTGAAGAGGATCAAAAGGACCATCTGCTACTTTCCAATCTGCTTCACTCCCCACAGAGAAATCAGGCGGCACCAACCATGCAAACTTCTTGTTGCACTTTTCTTTTGGAGGAGGACCTCTATGCTCTGTCAATGATTCTGAATGCACATCAATGACAGAAGGTTGGAAAATGAAGCACAACTCGTGCGGCGCATCCACGAAGACAAGTTCCACAATGTTCCTAAGCTTTTTTGCTAAAGAAGCAGTTCGTCCTTTAAAGCTGGAGGCATTCTGACGAAACCCGTGCAGGCATAATATCCTAAGCTTTCTGGAAGCGCCAAAACCTGTCGTCTTTTCTTATTAATATCAATCAGAAATTTTCATTGCGGAATCAGAAGAACTTCAGAAATCAAATCCTCAATAGGAGCAAACAGCACAAAGTTGAACACAACCTCAAACTCTAGAAAATGTGCATATTCTATGATAAAGACCAGGTGAACAGTTGTGCCATGGTGCAAATATAAAAGGTCCTCAATAGCATTTGCTACTACTTATTATTAGGACCTTTGGTAGGTAAGGGCCTTCTTAGATTCTTACCTTGTCTATCAGACGAAAGGGTTTTCAAATCAATCTCATGTGGCAGTACTTCCAACTGGCAATTTTCAGTTACAGGAGTTGAAAGACCACATTTACCGTGTTTTTGGCAGAGCTCACATGTGTAAATGGAACCTTCCACCTGCAGTCAGACAACTTAGCTAGTTCATACAGAAGCAAAATTGCCACATGTAATCTTAAGTTCACCGGAGAAATGTGGTTAAAACATAGTTCAGAATGAAAAATAAAAGAAATATTACTAGGGGTTTTGTAGGACCTCATAAGTGTTAATTACTGTTGCAGAAATTCAGGGGATAATTGAACATACCCGGCAACTATCACAGACCAAAACAAGCATTCTACAAGAAGCACAACGACAACGGGCAGAGTAATCATCAAACGGACAGCTGCAAAGGAGACATGTACTGATGACATTTGCATTGGAGCTCCCAACGGAGATCCTACAGTGACAATGAAAGAGGCATGAATTACTACCAGAACTTTGAACGGTCATTATCAACCTTTCCTGAGATTTCACTGGGAGCCAAGAAGCATGAACCAGATTCAGAACCTAGAACTCGATATGCAAGGGTCCCACTAATTTCTGCATGGAAGGGATTTGCCAAAGAGGCAAGGAGTTCAGCTCGTGAAGTATAAACATAAAAGACTATCAAAATACATAAACCATAAGCCTAAAGCAAGTATCTGAATTACTAAACATTCCAGCAGAACATATCAATAGCAAAGCACACACTTTTCTAACCATCAATTAGCATGACCACTTCGAAAGTTATGATCCTCTTCCAGTTCAAAGCAAACTAGTTATATTTTCCTTCTGTCCTTTTTTTAAGCTTATCATGATTAGAAATTTATTCTCGTTATCAAGAATAGGTAGACTTCAAAAGACATACCGATGATCAAAGACGAAATTCTTCCCTTTAAAGAAGCCACCATCAGGGAATTGTTCCAGATACCGCTGTATGCCACCATATAACTGCAGAAGAGCACATTGTGAAAAATACTTCAGTCATCAAGCAGCATTTGACTCAATTTGCAGGACAATTTGACCTTTTTTTTCTTTAACTTTTATTTTTATTGCAATAAGGATCCTTGGACCAACTTATTTGCATATGAAATTCATCTGAAGCAGCAATAATTCCGTATAAAAATTTGACTTTACTCTGTATAGTCTCGCCTTTTAGCAAATCTACCTAATTAGACCCATCGCTACCCTTAACCAAGAGACCCAACCATGACATGGTAGTTATATATACTTTATCTAAAGTCATGTGGTCGCTGTGCCCAATGTGCACTAAGAATGAGGTAAAGTAAGTTTGCATATATAAACCATTTCCTCGAGAGACCCACCTGATACACATTCTCAAACCTAGGGCCTTTGCCCTTGATGTATGCCGACGCCATCTCACATCTGATACCCCCTGTGCAATACCTATAGAACAACCATGGATAAATTACGGACAAATATCATGCAACAACGATACTACTGGAAAAACATAGATATTTCCCTTCAAGGAGCGCTCTGATCTAGTTTTAACTTTCAGCACATGAAAGACAAGATAGAATGAATTTGTATAAAAAGGAAGACATACATTCTAAGACACTGCCAACCCCCAGTAAAGAGCCAGTTGTATTAAGGAAGACATGACTACCCTGGTGTTTTAATATATTGATCGGTGATCAAAGTTACTCTGATTATGGCTTAGACCAGGTAAATAAAGAGACGTAAGACAGTATTGCAAAATGTTACTTTAATCTCAATAAAGCAACTCAAGGCATATGAAAGCCACGATAGTTACACATAGACATAAACCAGCATGGTTACAATAAGCAGTCTATCACCTTGAAGTATCAGTACAGCAACCATTTGCAGACATGACGCCATTTATCAGTAAGGTAAATTTAAAAAAATTATGACAAATAGGAAGAAGTAGATATCGAGATAAACCTATAATCACCAAGTTCTAGGAGGGCACTGACATGAGAATGCATTTTCCTTGCAAACGTTCAGAATTATCGTCTATCCAGTCATGCAGGTCACTGTATTGTCTGATTTGTGGATCCAAAGTTTCCACACCTAGTGTGTGGAACTTCCCAATCCTAGTCTCGTATAGATTCCTCGCATCCAACAAGACAAGACTTTCACTGCTTGTAGGACTACCTTCATCGAGAAGCTTACCTGGAAAAGAGATGCATAGCAATCAGATCTGAATGCCACGTCAAGGTGGTAAGGGTTAACTGGGCCGTAACTCACTTGGGACCCAATTTCATAGTTAAGCCTAATTCATCAGATATCAAATTTGACAAATGTTTTAACTATGCTGGGCCCCCAAGGTACAACACCTCAACCTAATAGACCACACAATGAGAGCCAGCCCATCCCCCAAACCCACAATGCCAAGTGACGACTTCTTATCAAAATATGGCCTAACAACTTTAACCACTTCACTTTTCTCTCTCTTTCATCATCTTCCTTACAAGTACTAACTTAAGCATCAAAGGATCCTCATGAGGATAACCCAGGGCTTATTCTCTTTTTTTGTGTGCAAATCTGAGGAACGCGCCATAGACTGGCCAGTGATTTTGTGCATCATCACACAAATCGCCCGAAACAGTAACGTACAACAGGCTCAGGGTTATTGTACCACAAAAAGGAACACTTTAAAAAAACAAAATAATCACGGAAAGAGGAAGATATGCCATACACAAAAGGTTATCAACTAATAAAATACAGATAAAGGCAAAGAGAGGTGCAAAAATATCTGAGAAGTTACCAGCACTTTGCAGGATGGAATGGAATTCCAGCGCAGATAGGTGCCTTCCAGCAAAGGAAATGTCGGGTGATCTCACAAGGGGGTGAGAACTGAAGGTTACAAGTTCCTAACATGACAACAATAGCATACCAATAAGTGGCACTTATTATGCAGCATCAAGAGTTAGCCGACACTATCTGTCAGTTACATAATTCCAATCCTAGCAGCGAATGTGGTTTTCATCCACTAGAAAGGTGGAAGCAGGTTATACCATCAAGTGCTCGCACTTTGGAGTCCACACATTTTCACAGTTATAGAATGACAGGAGTATTGTGGTAATAACTAAATAGAAACAATTCTCTAATACAGCAATAGAAGAATGCAAGCTAACTGGGGTATTTTGCCTTCTATTTTTGAGGATTCTCATGCTGCTTCTTAGTCTTTTGTATGTATTAGGCTTTTTTGGCTTTTGTTTTGGCCTTCTGTTGTTTTTAGCACTCCAGTCCTTGGTTGTATCTTGCTTACCGTGACACCTTTGCACCCATTTGGACACATCTAAGTCTCATAATGGGTACAAGGTTTTTGTGTTCGGCAACCCTCTTGTTCTTTGCGCTGTGAAAAGTCAATATATTTATTACTTTACCCCAAAAAAAAAAAAATCTCTAATACAGAAGACTGACTTATAATCCCTGAAACAAAGTACATGGCCTTCCAGCTTGCTTTGCCACACAATATAACGAACTAACACTCGCTCTACGTCATGCTGTCAATATACCAAGCTATCATAAGTAAATTGATCATACGAGATAATCATGCAATTGCAAAAAGCACTCGTTCGCCTCTTGGACAGTTACCCAGCTAAAAACAGCAGACAAGTCTGTTAATTCTAAACCATGGAAATAAATAAAAAGATGTCCAGAGATTGCTACTTCATTTACCTCAACAACGCGAACGGAGAGGGAGGTGAAACCGCACTCCTTTGCAACCTTGTCATTCAAAGGCTGATCGCAAGAAGCAAGCTTAAAGTCCGTTCCTTCAAACAAAGCATTCGACTTAACTGCATCAATGTGCTCCTCCAGCGCCGATAACTTGCCTCCAACCTGACCAGAACCATTGTCAAAGCACTTGAACACTGAATCAGAACTCTTCTATAGCCTTAAGCTTTCACACTTACTGGCACCTTGTTTCAGAATTTCCATACTCCCGGTTCAGCACAAATGTCAATCTACACTACACCTCAGGAGCCAGCAAAACAAAATTTAAATTTCGAATCCCAACTTCATCAATTAGCTCAAAATATGTCATAACATGAAAGTTACTTTATGTAACTCGACAGCCACCGATAACACCAGCAACGTATAAACCACCACCAGAGTGATGACAAACATCGTCAAGGTCCACGACATAAAATGACCTTCCCTATCTGTTCGAAGCCAAGAGAGGCAGAAAGGAAAAAAACAACAACGAGGAAGCGAGGAGGGAAAGTGAGGTTACCGTGACATTGACGCCGTGAGGAGCGAGCCGGACTCGGCCGAGCAGGCCGAGCGAGTTGCAGTTCAGCTCGTAGAACGAGACGAGCTCATCGAGGTCGGGAACGGAGGCGTACTTGTAGTACAAGAGGACGCCGTACGGATCGGCCTGTTCAAGGTCGGACATGACGGAGAGATCCTCCGCTGCAACAAGCGGCCGCGGAGATGGAAACACCGCCTGCGACTTCGCGCTGAAGTGAACGAAAGCGAAGTACCCACGACTTTGTTGAGTAGCTGTTGGATATGGGCCTTACTTGACGCGTTTAGGCCCAGGCCTCTACTCGCGTTTGAGCCTAAGGTGAGAAATATTCCATGTTTATTTTTTTCTAGACAAAATCATTATATGAAGTTTCTTTTTATATTTGTCTCTTTTTCTACTTTCAATCCACTCTTTTCTCAAGGATGAATCTGTTTTGGCACGTGTTGGGAATGATCGATTTCAAGATGACTCGATTTTCACCGTAAAACTGAGAATGTGATCCGATGGGTTAGCTTCCAGTTTGTGGAACCGGAAGCCGGCTCACCTAGTCTTGAAATCAATTCAATTAGATTCCCAAATATGTCCATGAATCGGTGGTGATTTTTTTCCTTAACTACAAGTACTATTACATAGTCTAAACTCTTATTCTTTAGTACTTTTTATCTTTAATCAATGAAAATTTTGATGGAAAGATGCTAGAGGTACGATATCATACCACATGGAATTAAGAATTGAATCGACAATCACCGGTTCTGGTGCCAACCTCTAGCATGGCTTCGAAAACGATCGTTTATATGAGATGTAATGACAATTTCAAATCACAAATTTAGAGTTCACATTCGCTTCATTAATTTTACAACTTTTTAATATTACAATTTATGTAGATATGTAGACATAAATAATTTCCAAAACAAAATCAGAAAATAGTTAAAAATGAAAGAATTTAGAGTGGATCATGTAATCGATCCCACTATCCACGGTGTCCCAAAACTATCTATGAATCCATCAGCAGATTAAAAATCGCCAGCACTTTCTCCTCCCCATTCACTCTTCCCCAAAAGCTGCCGGGCGCTCCACTCTCTCGCGCATTCCGTCAAACATTTCGACGGCAGTGAGGTGGTCCCAATCAAAACGAGCGACGAACCACAATGTCTCTGCGACCCAGCACGCGGAATGAGGCGAGGAAGAAGGCCTACAAGACCGGCGTCGATGCGGATGAGGCAAGGAGGAGGAGGGAGGACAATCTGGTGGAGATCAGGAAGAGCAAGCGAGAGGACAATCTCTTGAAGAAGCGAAGGGAAGGCCTGTTGCTTCAGCCTCATCAGCAGCCGCCCCAGCAATTCGTCGATGGATCGCAGAACATTGAGAAGAGGGTGCTTTTCTCTTACCCATTTGGATCTTCTCGTGGTTGCGTGAAAAGTGCGTGTTTTGATTCGTTTGCCGGGTCATTTGGATGTTGTAGTGCTTGATCTATCGAGAAAACTCACAGAATTGTGGATCTTAACGTCTCGAAGTTACTGTTTGAATACTGGACATTGAGGTTCGAATTGACCTCGCCATTTGGGTTATCGATCCTTTTTATGACCATGAGCTAGCATGTATGATCAGATCATGAAGGCTAACATCTTGGTGTGTATTGATTCTTCCATGGGATTTGAATTAACGATTTCGTGAAGCTAAATGGGAAGCAATGTAAGATGGGGGATTTAGCCAGTGTAAATCTTTCTTTGATTATGGTAAAGTGTGAAACTACTAGTCACAGGAGCACAACAAAGTCTGCTCTGCTTTTTCCTTTTTCCGGGTTCCTGAGCCACGTGGGCATAATAGCCGGTAGTTTTGTAGGTCTTAAGTAAATAAAGTGCAGAGGATTTTGTTATTTGTTTGTATGAGTTGTGGTTTCTGATGCCCCATTTGTTTTGGAAAGGCTATTCCCGTTATTGGGATGTGTTCTTATGGAATTATCTTTTTGCTGAGGCTTTATCCAACTTAAGTTGTTGAAAATGTACGATTCTCAGGTTCATCGAGTCAGATAAAGCCAGTTACAAGTCTAGAAATCAATTAATCTTTTTAGCCAAATAGAATAAACCTTTTTGTACATTGCATTATTATGCTGTATGATCGAGTTTCCAGTCATCTTTTACTTCATTGTTTCACTCCGTTCTCTTTAATTCTGTTGATAGCTCCTTATCTGGATTTATAATGGGGAAGCTATTTGTCAATCTGGGAAATGATCAGAGTAGTTTTGTAAGAAGTGAGGATAGAATTTGCCTAGAGAGGAACACGAGAACATTTGACATTGAAGAATGCTCATAAGATGAGTTGAGGAAATATTATAATGTTCAAAGCTCTGTCGAAGTAGAACTGAACTTGAACTTTTAGTCTTCATTCTCTTCTTCATCCTATAATTGTCATTTTTCAAATCCAAGCATAGTTGTTAGGAATGTGAATGGGTTAAGCTTCTTGCAAGTTCTCGAGCTTGACTGGACTTAGTTTTGATCGAGTTTGAGTTCCAAACTTAGTCGATTTTGACCTTCGTAATGCTTGACTCAAGCAGCCTGTGATTTTTGTCAAGTGGTTGAGTTATATATTAGATAATTGAATATAAGGATATATGAATCATGCTCTTATTCAAATTCCTATTGCACTTTGAAAAATTGAGTTCAAGATCGACTCGAGTTTATGTCGTAAGGTTTTTTTTGGGTAATCAAGAGTGTGGAGTCGGGTTGAAGCACATGGAGTCGAGCTCCGGCTTAGGAAAATTCAAGCTTAATCGAGCTCAAGTTGAGTATTGAGTCTAGACTTTTTAGTCAAGTCAAGTGTAGGATATCGAATTGCGTTGACTAGTCTCATTATTTAGCTGCATTGACTCAACTCGGATCAATTACCCCCACTAATGGACATATTATCTGAATCCACGTGTGCTGTCTTGTTCTTTAATAAAAAACTTATTTATTTTGGGTCCAGTTGACATGTTTGTGTACATTTACCCAGCCCCCAGTAGGTCCTGTACTTCTCATTATGGTTGTGTGGGCTAACTATGATGGATACAGCTAATGTCTAACAAATGGCAGACTATCTACTTATTCTTCCCATCTCTTTTTTATTGTTTATGTCGCACAGTTGGAAAGTCTTCCGACATTGGTTCAAGGAGCATGGTCAGATGATCCTGCCTCTCAGTTGGAAGCTACCACTCAGTTCAGAAAATTGCTGTCAATTGGTGCGATAGTTGCTCCTGGGGTGCTTTCTGTTAGTATAGTTGGTCCTGGCATATGTTGATCAAGTCGTTGCCTTTATCTGCAGAGCGCAGCCCACCTATAGATGAGGTGATCAAAGCTGGGGTTGTCCCAAGGTTCGTGGAGTTTCTACAAAGGAATGATCTACCGCAGCTGCAAGTAGGGTCCTCTTTGCTGCTCTAGCTTCTCTAATTTATTGTATCGTTGAAGTATAGTTAAGTGCATGCCAAAGTGTCCACATGACTTACTTGACTTACTTTCTTCAATCTGCAGTTCGAGGCTGCATGGGCATTGACAAATGTCGCTTCTGGCACATCCGAGCATACCAGAGTTGTCATTGAAAATGGTGCCGTCCCAATGTTTGTGCAACTTCTCAGCTCTGCCAGCGACGATGTTAGAGAGCAGGTTGTTCTTGCAAACTGTTTTTCTTTCTCATCTTTACTTAATGTCGTAGCAATTTTCATTAGAAGTTTGTTTCTTCGAATTTCATATAGCACTTAAGAAAGACAGAAGGGACGATAGGTAGCTATACACCATAAAAGTAGCCATCTCAGAAAAGTCCAAGAAAATCATAACAAAAAATAATCTGTTGACATATAAGAAAAGGAAATCAGGGAAGCATAAAAATTGACGAAGAAGGGAAGGAGTAATACAGCGTATTGGACGTGCTGTAGTGGATTGAGTTATGCTTTGGAGGGCATTGCTACCTTAGTTTATGAAAGAACTGCCTTAGAAATATTTTCCAGATGGTGTATACCCATGCCATTGAAATTAGAGGTGCCATTTGCCTTTCCTACCCCTTCCTCTTGTACGCTTTGTTTATTATAGATTGTCTATGATGTGCATAGTGTTATTTCTTTATTATATTGTCATTTTTTTATTCAGTTTTTGGATTGGGGAAGCTTCCCAGTTTGTCTAAGCCGTAGTAGACTTTTTGTGCTTTTTATCCCTTCAAACTCTTTTTCTATCCCTACTTGAATTGTCATGTTGTCAGGATTCTGTCAATAACAATGATGATATATTCTTGTCATTTGTCTCTCAATTACAACTATATATCATTATGCCTTTCTCATGCAGTTGCAAACCTTCTAGGTATGTTTGCTGACACATATGATGTGTGTTTTGTTTTGATGAACCAGGCAGTGTGGGCTTTGGGTAATGTCGCTGGTGATTCCCCAAGTTGTAGAGATCTCGTTCTGGGTCATGGTGCCCTTGTTCCTTTGTTATCGCAGTTAAATGAACACTCAAAATTGTCCATGCTGAGGAATGCCACATGGACTTTATCTAACTTTTGCCGTGGCAAGCCGCCTACGCCTTTTGAACAGGTAAGCATACTTATGTAGGGGCAGACTCTTTGTAAGAAGCCTTCATGTAGCACTTGTATTTTGCATGATGACTTTAGATAAGTTACTTCAGTGTTGATTGGCTTTGTTTAACTCAGGTGAAGCCTGCATTGCCAGTTCTCCAGCAACTTATCCATGTGAATGATGAAGAGGTTTTAACAGATGCTTGCTGGGCTCTCTCATACCTTTCTGATGGGCCAAATGACAAAATTCAAGCCGTGATTGAAGCAGGTGTCTGTACACGATTGGTGCAGCTTTTGCTGTAAGAACCATTCTCCAGAATGTGTTAATCGGGCATTTGTTTGCTTTCTAACTTTTTTCCTTCTGATAGTTCTCTAGAATCCTGCACCATTTTGTCAAATAATAGGATCATTTTGTCTCCTACTCTATATGCATGCATTTGTTGAGTTATTTCTTCTATAGCTTCTAACACGTACTAAAGCTTATGTTCTGATTAAAGCTCTCTTTTGACAGTCATCCTTCGGCTACTGTTCTTATACCTGCCCTTCGGACCGTAGGGAACATAGTCACGGGTGATGACGCCCAAACACAGGTACTGCTCTGGTGCCTGGATTGTCATATTATTTTTTTCTCCTCATTGTGATGCTCCACATATATGTTTCAGTTTGTGATCGAGAATGGAGCCCTCCCTTGTCTATATCAACTACTGACTCAAAATCACAAAAAAAGCATAAAGAAGGAAGCTTGCTGGACGATCTCAAATATTACAGCAGGAAATAGAGCTCAGATACAGGTATTGTAAATCGTATACACGTTGATCAGAAGATTTTTCTGCATGTTGCATGTTTGAGTAGATTGAACGTTTATCGTAAACCAACACCAAATCGATGATGGTGGGTTACTTTGCCTGATTCAATTATGACCATGACCTGCTTATTAAAATTAAAGTTAGACATGACTGCTTTGAGTGGAGGGTTTGCAAACTACTGGATTGTCCATGTGGTATGTTAGTTTTTCTCTGCGGTTCATCAGGTGTTAGTTTTTTTGACAATCTCAATTTTTTTACACTTCCTAGGTGATGTAGGAACTACTTGTCATGTAGACTCTGCATCGTCTCATGATCTGTTATTTGAGTGAGGTGGAATGTCCACGGAGAAATTAACACAATAGGTTATGTGTAGGCTGTTATAGAGGCCAACATCATCCATCCTCTCGTGCACCTTCTCCAGCATGCTGAGTTTGAGATCAAGAAGGAGGCTGCATGGGCAATTTCGAATGCCACATCTGGAGGATCTCATGAGCAAATTCAGTGAGTTTTTTTTTGGAACTTGCTTTCTTTTTCTTCATCTTATGGGCCTGTTGAAGGGATTTTTTATGCATAGAATTCAACTTTTAATTCTGTTATTTGTCATGTTGTTTGGAAGACGGATAATGCCATACATAGTGTACTCAAACCTGTATTTTCTATTCGTTTCATGTGCTGATGATTAGTATGACAAATTTTCTGCTATGGCTTTCTGAGGAGTTGCATGTTCCTTTATCAAGATAACTCAAGCTAACACAAGCCGATTTCATTCCTGCAGATTCTTGGTGGGCCAAGGTTGCATCAAGCCTCTTTGTGATCTTTTGATTTGTCCTGACCCTCGGATAGTGACTGTTTGCCTCGAGGGGCTCGAAAACATACTGAAAGTGGGAGAGGCGGATAAAGAGATGGGACTGAATGGCGGAGTCAATCTGTACGGACAGATGATAGATGAATGTGAAGGTCTGGATAAGATCGAGAATCTGCAGACCCATGACAACAATGAGATATATGAGAAGGCCGTGAAGATATTGGAGAGATATTGGGCTGAGGAAGATGGGGAAGAAGATGATGCACAGGATGCTGTCAATGGAGATGCTCAAGTCTTTACTTTTGGAGCTGATGTACCCAACATTCCCAGTAATGGTTATAAACTGGTGTGATCTAAATTTTTTTTTCTTCCATAGCGCTATAGGAAGTTCGTGACGGTCGTCATTTTGGCAATATCTTAAGGATACCATATTGTTTGGCCAAGGGTCAGGGTTTTTTGGTCTGGCATGGAGGCTCTGCTATGCACTTCTTTTTCTTTAAACAAGCTAAGGCATTTTAGCTTGCATATACTGTTTGATTTGTCTCCTATAGTACAATGTGAAAGAAAAAAAAAAAGCTGCCTTTTTTAATTTACATTCGCATATTGTCGTTCTGCTTCTTCTATGTCCCTTTGTCTCTGTGTTAAACACTGCATTCACAACCTGCTGCTGAGGACTGAACAAGTGTTTTGGCCTGCAAGAAAGTTCTCCAAAAGCATAATGGACTTGAACAGCTTCACATTATACTTGTATGCAAAATTCTTCATCAATGTTGGCGTTCAATTTAAGGTCTCCTTCTATTAGACTGCTCGACCGAAAATCATGATGTTTGCCCTCATTGCTGAACAGACCAACAACATACTATCAGCCTTTCATTCTACCAAACCTCTGGTGGTACAGAGACCCGGAAAAGGTACGCTCTAAGGTAGAGGCGGTTTTTCAAGTGATCTTCATACTAGCATTTTGCTTGTTCCTCTTTCCAAGAAATTAGATCCAGCGAGAATATTACTGATGCAGAAGCCATTCTGTTTATATTTTTTGTTAAAGCACATTAATCCATTTTTTTCTCTTTTTAGGTTCAAACATTAATCACAGTTTAAGAAGTGTCTTAAGGGCACTCATGAAAATTGTCTCAATGTGCTCGGGCTTGCTCACTAGTCCAGAAACTGTCCTGACCCATCAGCAAGCCCAACTGCAGAGGAGTTGAAGTCGTTGCAAAAGAGGGAGAGAGGAAAAATTTAGTGGTCCACAGAATGGATAATGCAAAGCTTTGTCAAGCGCCTCACCATCAATCAAACCGAACCAAAACACTTCTCCACCACTTAAAAGGATATGAGTGTTTTCATCCTCAAATCCTCCATTTAGTTTTGTACTTCCCTAATATTGCCGCAGGTTTTTGCAGGATATGAGCTTTACATGAATGAAAAAAGATGTCAGAAAATTGGTGAAAACCGTGATTTGGATTGTCGTTTTTAAAACACGATTTATTCCATCTAACTAGATAAAATGTAAATTACGGTTGGATAGTATTTAAGTCATTTATCGCTCGTCAAATTGAGTTCACTGTTCTAATCGCAAATTATGAGATTTGCCGAATCAAAAGAAATATGTGAAGCAAGGATGGAATAAGATCTTTCAGTTTAAGTATTACTAAGTAAATATGATTTTTTTTTTCAAGTAATGCTTCCCTAACAAATAAAAAAAAAATCATGTGTTTAGAATTTAGATGTTTGGACCAGTGGAAAAATTTGATACCAATTAAAAAGAAAAAAAAAACATAACGGGCACAAAATGGAGTTCAGAGAAAATTTAATCAGCTCCATCACCCGCCATTCTCTCTGACTCTCCATTCACCCCCTCGCCAGTCCAAGCGAACGCGGCCATGAAACTCCTCTCCCCACCACCTTCTCTCTCTCGCTCCGACGCTCTCTTCCTCTCCTCCATCTCGTCCACTTCGGGGCCGCGCGGGCGCGTCGCCAGCCCGGTCCGCGTCGTCCGATGTCGGCCGGCCCTCGTCGCCCCCGAGCGGAGGATGTCCGTGCGCGCGTGCGCGAAGGTCGAAGAGAAGGTCGTGCCGGAGGCACCGGCGAGCGAGTGGGGCAAGGTGTCGGCCGTGCTGTTCGACATGGACGGAGTCCTCTGCGACAGCGAGGAGCCGTCGCGGATGGCGGCCGTCGATGTGTTCGCCGAGATGGGCGTGGAGGTCACTGTGGAGGATTTCGTGCCTTTCATGGGAACAGGTGTCGATAATGTTTGTTTCTATGTCTATATGAGCAAAGAGAAAAGTCACTACTTGACTGCGGAAAGATGAAGTCTTGCTTTGGTATTACATTATAGTATAAACGATTTACCTCAAATTTACTTCTAGATGAAAATTCACACAATATTTTTGTTTATTTATTTTTATATATTTTTCTCTTTTCTCTCGATTGATTTTGCTTTATTTTTATGAATGTTTGGGTTCATCGACCGCCGACCTAACTAGTTTGGGACAAAGGTATCGTTGATGTTGATGTTGATGTTGATGTTGATGTTGATGAAAATTCACACAATCAGTTTACTGAGCATATTTCTGACTTTATTGTTGATTTTATCTGGAGCAAAAATACATATACTGGTAGCTGAGGCATAAGAAGTATCCTTTTGAGTTCAAATTGTATATGAAGATGAGGTAGGTCTTTGTGAAGTTCTAAAAGGTCAGGAGCGCATTATGAAGATTAAAACTTTATCTGAATGTGAAGACTCCTTATCTGATAAATAAAGCTTTAGCTAGAGCAATTGGTTGTGCACTCTCTCTGCAGCGGAATCAGAGGAGGCTGTCTCTTTTGGTGCTTCCAGGGATATTTCATGTTCTCTAGTAAAATTTTGTATAATCGCTAGCGGCACTCAGTTTTAACAAGAATGACAAGTAATGCTCTGTTCTAGAATATTTCGTGTCTTTTTCTTATAGTTTGATCCTGTGCTAAAAGTTCTGTTTTGTTTGTTTCGGATAGCTGGGGAAGAAGCTTTTGATATTGGAAATGGACATTTCCATTCATATTATTATTTCTTTGCCATGAGTCTAGTAGTGTAACACTGGCATTTCTTTCTCATTTGATCAACTGTTTCCTCATTGATCAGGTGAGGCAAACTTTCTAGGAGGCGTTGCTTCTGCTAAAGGGGTTAAGGGATTCGACACACAGGCAGCAAAGAAGAGGTTCTTTGAAATATATTTGGATAAGGTAGTGCTTCAAAGTTGAAGTTATGAGCAAGTGAGTATAGTTCATGTGGACTTGCATTTGTGCCTGAAGAACAATTAAGACTTTTGTAAGTTTCTGTTGTTGTCAGTATGCAAAACCGAATTCTGGCATAGGCTTTCCGGGTGCCCTGGAACTGATTTCTCAGGTTTGTGGATGATCAAGCTCAATTCAATCGTGAATCAAAATTCATTGTTGCATATGTTAACAAGTTCATTCATTGAAATGTCTATGCAGTGTAAAAGCAAGGGCCTCAAAGTTGCCGTTGCATCTAGTGCTGATCGCATCAAGGTTGATGCAAATTTGGCTGCTGCCGGTTTACCCTTGTCCATGTAAGCTACAGCAGTTGCAAATGCTTGATCATAACTTGTATCTGGATTCTCGTGTGAGAGAAATATTATGACTAATTTTCAGTTGTGGCTGGGATGGAAACTTCAATCAGTAGTAGATGGACCTGGTCAAATATAGTATAAACCAGTTGAATAGCTTATTCATAAACTGTTTCAGTCATAGATGCTCCCTTTTTCCTTCTCTAATGGTACTTACGTTCTCTTCCATCTTTCGAATATGCCCAAAGTCCTCTTCTCGTTAAACGGGCATGTTGCTAAGTCATGTGGTACAAACTTGAACGAGTTTTTTGATCATCTTTTGATGCATTTGTCGTGACAACTATTCGGGTATCTAGAGGGCATGCGTCTTTTCGTCCAATGTGAGTTTTGACCTTGTATCTTATTTCCTACATTTCTTTTTCTCAGGTTTGATGCTATCGTGTCAGCTGATGCTTTTGAAAACCTGAAACCTGCTCCTGACATATTCTTAGCTGCCTCAAAGATCTTAGATGTGCCACCGAACGAGGTATGCATCCTTAAGTTCTTTAGATGCTTAATATGCTAGGAGAATCTCAATCAACAGAAGATTAATCATGTGTAACCAGTTATTATTTCTCCTGGTAGAAAATTTTTGAGACCCTAGGAAAAAAGCTCCTCCTGAAAGCCTGTCATATTATCAATTGCAATAATCAAGTGTTCTAGAAAGATAAAAAAAAAAAACAAAAACAAAAGAAAGCTTATTTTATTGATTTTTTTTACGAGCTCAGTAGTGTGATGTTTTTCTAGACATTGCACTACAAGGGATTGTTTAATCTTCATATTTCACTGTTTATTCACAGAAAAAGATCTACTCTGTCTTGTTGGTCTTTATTAATTGGATTGTACAGACAAGGAAAATTTGAGATTCTCAGTTTTAGGGCACTTTCCAGGACGATAAAAAGTTTTACGGAAATATTATGTGGTTATCGAGACAAATTCGTGATAGTGAAAATTGTTGCATTTTTGCATGGAAGGACTAGTGTAACATATGGTTATGGTCTTACACGATAGTGATGCTACACTGCAATCAGTATTGCATATATTTTCCCCAGACGCGCAGTTAAATGAATGAATATTGTAAGTTGAAGTTTGGAGTCATCAGTTCGTTGTTTCACAGATAGATCTTCCATTAAAAGAAGATTTAGTAAAACATGCCCACCACTACAATTTACCAGAAGAATTTTCAGGTGCTTTCTGTTTTCAAAATCAGAACAAACTGAAGTGTTTCCAAAACAGGCGTACTGCTCAAATATTTCTTGCGGCATTGGTGCTGTTACCAGAAAAACTAATCTTGCCTGTCCTGTTCCAGTGTATTGTAATTGAAGATGCTCTAGCTGGAGTTCAGGCTGCCAAAGCTGCACAAATGAGGTAGAAGTAATAGTTGCTTTATTTGTTGTAACTCGAGTTTGTTCTTTCTCAACTGACTATATCTGTCTTTTGATGATATATGTGTCTACATAGTCTACTGTTTCAGTTTCACTTGCAAATATCAATCATAAGCCATCTTCTATTAAATTCAGTAAATATGTGTCTGTTGCTTGCAGATGTATTGCTTTGACGACTACATTATCTGAAGAGAGACTAAAGGGTGCCTGTCCATCCCTCATTAGGAAGGAAATACAAAGTGTTTCGCTTGATGATATTGTCAGTGGTGGTTCTGGTGACCTTAGTATGTAGTCCTGAGATGCTGCTGTTGTCTGTTTGTATCATCATATGATGAACTTTGTATTGGGAACATATGTTTAACCTACTTGCTTGTAGTGGGCATTTCTTAATCAAAGACTGTTGAGATGCAATTTGATCTGGCTCACCTTTATTCTCTTTTCTTCTTCAACAATGGTTTTATTGCTTGATTCAATAACTACTCTGGCTGTCAATTTCAAAGCCATTATTAATTAGATAGCCAGCATGTTAAAAGATTTTCTCATACCAAAAATGTTACGGGCAATGTTTAAAACCCTTGATCTTACTCTAACGAGAATAAATTATTGCAGATGAGAAGATGCATGAACCTCAGTATTATGAGGCATCCACTCAAATCTCATCAGAAATACTGATAGATCGAAGTGATGGTATTCCAGTACAGGATAAATTATCTAATGGAAATTTTGCGCCCGCTGTAGGGTAAGTCCTCTTATATATGTTGAAGGTTCACAATGTTGAGTAGAATTCCTGTTTTCTACAACTCTCTAACTAATTCAAATATGACCAATTGCTTTTATATTGAGGATCGAACTTTATTCCTTTCTATGCTACAACTGGAATATTCCCTATTACTTAGATAGGCATCCTTATATTCGAATTTTCAACATCACATCCTTATATTCAAATTTTCAACATCACATCCTTATATTCAAATTTTCAACTAATCTGAATCACCATTCGAAATGCAAAGACGAGAGAGTGGACTGAAGTGTTAGGAAGATCATTAAGATGATCCACGCCTTGTGGAAAAATGTCTCAATAGTCTACTTGCAGTTTTTTCCTTTCAAGTTACTTGCAGTAGTTGATATGATAGCACTGGGGATTTATTTGATGTCAGGAACCTAGTTAATTCTAGAAATCAAATAGGAATGCAGTCTCTTCCTCATTTTAGATGCTAAGTGAAAGAACTCTTTCGGTAACTTCCATAGTTTGATTCCCATGTGGAAAGTAAATTGATCTTCTTAAATTGTTTATCCTCTTCACGGTTTTCATATGACTAAATTAGGTATCATTTGTCATGAGGTTTTCCTGCTAACCTGGATTATAAATCTGCATGCTACCTCTTAATCTATGACTTCCACTCTGATTGTGGAGGTTAACCTATATCGCCTATGCTAATTTTGAATGAGAGATATGTTTGATTATCAGCCCAAAGATCCTGTAGTATCCTGTAGTTGTTATTTCTCTTGCGTGTTTATAGGTGATGTTCCCTGGAACACTGTTATAACTTTCCTTTGGAAGCATGCCTTCGTAACATTTTCAGCTTGAGGTACGGAGATAATCTTTGGACAGGTTGCAGGTTTCTCGCCGGGACTTAGTAAGATACGGAAGTTTGGGTGTAGCCTTGTCTTGTCTCTTCTTCACAATTACAAATTGGAAGGTACAGCTTCTGATCAAGAATCTCTCATGCTGAACAATTCTATCATGATCAATCTGGATTCACTTTGGGTGACTTACTACGTAGCAACGTGTGCTTTATTGATATGAAGGTATGGTTGTAGGCAATGCAGTATGCATCCCCTAAAGCACTTTGGAATTTGCTATTTGGAGTTAATCCACCATCTTTCCAGCAGGGTGAAGGTAATAACACTCCTGCTGTGTATTTGCATTACTCAAATTACACTTACCAATGCCTTCAAAAGGTGGTATTCTATATTATTTGCTTGCGAAGTTATTTGACTCTGTTCATCCTTATCTTTTCCTTGTGGCATATGATTGGTAGAGAGAGAGTGAAATTGCAGATATAATATCAATTTTTCAGGTGACTTACGCAATTCAAGAGTTCAACAATTTATGAATTACATCTCAGATCTGGAGTCAAAGTGAGAATTCTGTAATTTTCCCTTGTTCCTGATTTCTTTTCAGCGATTTGTCATTCATGTAACATACTCGTCATGTGATACTTTCCTATCATGATTTTCCTTCATCACTAGTTGAACTGACAAGAAATCATAATGAAGGGGATCTGCTCCTCTTGTACCAGAGTTTCCACCGAAGCTCGACTGGTTAAATACAACTCCCCTTCAGTTTGGCAGGGTAATTACTACAAAGTAGACCTTCACTATCTTGTTTTGTCTTTGCTATATAATTGTTCTATCACTTAGTACAGTGTAGTTGAAATTACAACAGTTACTTTAGCCAACCTAGCCAACCTGTTGTAAAAATGAAGAAAATATCGGACCTTGCAGTTAAATCAACGCAAAATCACCAGAGAAATAAAGAGAAATAAAGGAGCAACAATAAGGAACATCAAAGATTTTTGGTTCGGTCCGAGTGTCGGTACCTACTCCATGGTGAGAGCCAGTAACAAATAATCTACTAATAATAATCGAAGAATCAGCGTTACAATCGTTCATATGCTCGAGTGTTTCCCACACGTAGATTACACCCAACCCCACAGTGTTTACACAACAAACAATTCAATGTGGTTGTAACGGTCGCAGCACAAATCACCATATGTTCAAGCTCCTGTTCATGAGCAAAACGAAAGCTCTTCGTATGGCTGTCCAAGAAAAATCCCCGTACTGTGCGGCGCTTTATTTTGCTGCAGAATCCACAGCTTCTTTTTCCCTTTTATATGGCGCAGCAGGCTTTTAAAAGTAAAAGCAAAAACTAAGCTTTTCTGTCCTGATTAATCTCTGGGCCCACAAGTAAATAAATATTTGGAGAATATATTGAGCCTCTTCCTTTTTTGTAAGGCCAAAAAAAGTTATTGTGCAGCAACTTGGAGTCCAAGTATTCAAACCAGTCATACTTAGATAATATTCTCCCACAGGAAGCAAAATCAACTTTTACCACCCAAGAACGTATACAGCTCAAACTCGAAGCATAATTTAACAAAGAATTTACTCTGCTACACGTTCATTCATTTTTGCCTGTATGCAGTATAAATAGTTTTAGACCTTCATTGGCTGCTTGCAGTGGTCCATGACTCATGTCCAGGACACTGTTTATGTCTTTGCACCTGGTAATCTAATATAAAGTTGCAAATCCAAGATCCAAGCACTGGAATATGATTTTTTTCGTGTAATGGACCGGAAAGAGAGAGTCATGTATATGGCCCAAATAAAAGGGGCTGCACATTAGGAACATTAATGAACTTTCGCAGATTCGTTTAGTGATTGTGCAGTCCCTTTCAGCAGACAATAATTGCCAATAGATTCTTACTTTGTGATCCTATGATGATTGATGAACTGATTCTGCTTGTGCTTTTAGCCAGTCATCTCTACGCGAGCATGTCAACCCCAACCCCCCTTTTCTTCCCCACTGCGAGCGGCAGGCATAGGCATATGGTGTGTTTAAATATCTCTCTGTCACTCTCCCATTGCAGGACTTGAGAGGAAAGGTGGTGATGTTGGACTTTTGGACCTATTGCTGCATAAATTGCATGCACGTCTTACCAGATCTGGACTTCCTGGAGAAAAAATATAAAGAGATGCCAGTAAGTTTCTGTTCTTTCTCGTGTAAAATCCAATGAGAGTTTAAGTTAAAATCCAGCAGATGTCTATAGATGTGTGGTTTCTTATGATGAACCTTGCTGGCATAAACGACCAGCTTCTTTGTTTAGAAATAGTCCCTGTTGGATCCACTGCTTCCTAGATACCCTCAATATCTATCAATAAGAAAATATAGGGACCTAATTCTAGTGTACATGATACTTAGATGTTACACAACATGTGTGAAGAAGTGAAAGGCTATGACCTGTTTGTCACCTTAGGATACTGAGGAACGCTCCAGTTTCAGTGTATACTGAATAGGCACATCGACTTGCAGGCTTTGCTCTTACTATTATTTTCTACGTATCTTTTCCCCTTCTTTGATTAGATCAGTAGCCTTTTCTTGATAAAAAGAGTGAGGCAGGGAGGATGCCACCCTGTTTCTAATTCTCAGTACATTTAAGGATTTTCATCTTTTACTTGGATGTACTTTTTCCACTATCCTTAGGCCCCATTTTATTAGCAGGATACAGACTACTGGAATAAAATGGAAGGAATTGGAATTGGCAATAATGAATCAAAATGTAGTCTTAAATGATGATCTTTGATTATTGTCAAGCTACTTCACTTGCCTAAAGTTCTCTATCTAATTACAAAAAGGAAAGATACGGCACATTGTCCTCCAAAAGGATTTATGAATTAGTATCTGTTGGGTTTATTGTTTTTAGAGTATTAGCAAGTTTGGGGTATTTGAGTAAATGTGTTAGGCTTAACCCTAAGCCTATAAGTACTCTATGTTATTTCTGAAATAAAGACGATTCATTCTTTACCAATAACATGGTATCAGAGCCTCAATTACACAACTAAAACCTAGATTTACCGAAGAATTGATCGACGACCAATAATTCCTACGATTCTCACCGGAATACTCAGCTCTAGCGTTGTCGTTGATCAAATCCAGCAAGCTCGAAAGCTGGTCATCCCAGTTCTGACGTCAGGAGAAGTCGCCTAGGCCAGGCGACCCCAGAGGAGTCGCCTAGGCCAGGCGACCCCTGAGCAGGTGTCGCCTGGTCTCGTATAAGCCAGGCGACCCCAGAGGAAGAGTCGTCTGACCGTCGCTAGGCCCTGCGAACCCAGGGGTGCTTCGCCCAGGTCAGGCAACCCAAGAGCAGGTGTCGCCTGGTCTTGTACAAGCCCGGAGAGCCCAGAGACAGCGTTGCTAGGGCCAGGCGAGTGTGCAGATTGTGTGGCTGGTGAGTAGGCAGAGTCGCTGGGGCCGTCGAGCAACGTGAGGTGTAATCTGATTCAGAATGTGCTGATTTGTTGCAGATAGTGTTTCTGTGAATGGGTATTTTGTTGATTGTTAGTTTGTGCAGTGAGTGTTAGTCGTGACCTGTGATTTGTGGATTGATGGTGATAAAAGTGTGGCCATTGGGATACCGTTGATTGTTTAGTGGAAGTGTATGGTTCTCTTGAAGAAGTTTTTTGTTGTTCTGTTCAGCTGAATGTGTTGTTTTGCAAAGTAGCAACCGGGAGTGTTGAATGTGGGGCTACTTTTGTTGAATTTGGAGTTCTGAATTTTGTGTGGCTGCATTGGTAACAGTTGTGGAGATGTCTACTGACTCATCGAGTTCTCCATCTATTAGTTCGGGATTGGTTCCCCCTAGTAATCCTTCAAGTTCAGTGTCCTTTGGTCCCTATAATAGTATGACAGGTTTGCATAATACCTTGATCAAGTTGGATGGTGCCAATTATCCTTCTTGGTTAATGGCCCTCTCAACCTTTATCTATGCTAATCGTCAATCTAGATGGATTGAAGAAGAACCACCTGAAGATTTAGCCAGTCTAGAAGAATGGAAGTTCGTTGATGCTACTTTGCGTACGTTGTTGTGGGGAAGTATGGCTGAATCAGTTCGCCATCTTTTCATGGATTGTGCAACAGCTTGTCAGGTATGGACGAAGTGTGCTTTGCTATACTCTGGACAGAATAACATGAGTCGAGTGTGTGATATGTGGGAGACGTTGTTTGAATCCAAAATTGGTGATTCTAACTTGGCAGATCATTATGCTCGTTTTGCATCTTTATATCAGCGCCTTAAGTCTTATTTTCCACCTGCCACCACAGTTACTCAAATGCAGCAACGAGAAGCAGATATGATAACCGTCCTTTTTCTTCGTAGCCTAGGCCCAGATCATAGTGCTCTTCGTCAACAGATTACCTCTCAGAGCACTCTCCCTTCCATTGAGGAGGTGTATTCTCGGGCTGCGCATTATACTTCTAGTCCGAAGACTTCAGTAATGTTAGATAGTAGTGTTATGGTGGCTCGTGGAGGTCAAAGGGCTCGTGGTCATATTAATGGTCGTGGACAGTGGAATTCTGACAGTTCCTATCGTGGTCGTGGTCGTGGTCGTGGTTTTCAAGGCCGAGGTGCCACTCGTGGTGGTGGTAGTAGTACTTCTAGAGGAGCACGTGGTGGTGGACGAGCGAACCGCTTTTGTACTCATTGCCAGCTTTCTGGGCACACTGTTGATTATTGTTATGACTTTCATCCCGAGCTGAGGGGTCTACATGCTTCTATTGATGCTGATCCTTGGGTTCTTTCCTCCGGATCTTCTTCTAAACAGGGTACAATACAATTAACTCGTACAGAATATGATGAGTTGGTTAGAGCACGACAGAGTGAAAGTGGTGCTGTCTCTGTTCCTGCTGCTACTTTAGCACGGCGTGATGATCCTACATGTCTCATATCTAGTACAGCTCCTCCTTGTTCTTGGGTTATTGATTCGGGTGCTACTCATCATATGACTGGTGATTCTCGTCTTTTCACATCCACTTCATCTATTCCTTCTACATCGGTCACTTTAGCAGATGGTTCTCATTCCAAAGTAACTGGTACAGGTTGTGTATCATTGAGTTCCTCTGTCTCCTTACCTTTTGTTTATCATATTCCACACTTTCCTTACAATCTATTATCAGTCAATTCATTCTCTGTCTCCTGGATTGGACAAATTATCACCTCGTGCTGAAAAATGTATATTTGTCGGTTATTCCCGTACTCAAAAGGGATATGTCTGTTATAATCCTACTCGTCGTCGGGAGTATGTTTCTGCTGATGTGACTTTCTTTGAGGATCAAGCATTCTTTGGCGATGATCGTCCTCAGGCACCAGTGACCATGGATCTTTTGCCACCCTCCGCACCTATATCTCAGCCGGAGTCACCGTCTGTTACTCCTGATGTTGCTCCATCGGATCCTAGCTCACCAGCACCAACTCCTCTTCAGGTCTATACATGTGGTCCTCGTTCTGTTTGGGATCATACATCTCCACCAGCGAGCGCTCCACCACCACCACCTCCGGTCCAGGCTTCCGATTCTTCTCCACCATCTTCTGACAGTTCTCCTATTGCTCACCGTACTCGATCTCGGTATCCTCTGTCTAATTTTGTGTCTTATCATCACTTAAGCCCCCAAATGTCTGTATTTGTGTCATCTCTTGCTTCTGTGTCTGTACCTAGTAGTGTCCAGGAGGCTTTGGCTCATCCGGGTTGGGCCCGTGCTATGGAGGAGGAGATGGCTGCATTACATCATAATAAGACTTGGGAGCTCGTTCCATTGCCGGCTGATAAACAATTGGTCGGTTGTCGATGGGTCTTTGTTGTCAAACACCGTCCAGATGGTTCAGTTGAGCGTTTATAGGCACGTCTTGTGGCCAAGGGCTACACTCAAACTACGGTATTGACTATGATGAAACATTTTCTCCGGTAGCCAAAATTCCTTCTGTTCGTATCGTTATTTCCTTGGCTGCTCGGTTTCAGTGGACTCTTCGTCAACTTGATGTCAAAAATGCATTCCTCCATGGTGATCTTCACGAGGAAGTATATATGGAGCAACCACCAGGGTTTGTCGCTCAGGGGGAGAAGGTGTGCCGATTGCGCAAAGCTCTTTATGGACTTAAGCAATCTCCTCGTGCTTGGTTTGACCGATTCAGTGATGCGGTTGTAACTTTTGGCATGCACCGATGCAGTGTGGATCACTCAGTATTTAGTATGTCGTCTTCAAAAGGATGTGTTATTCTTGTTGTTTATGTTGATGACATCGTTATCACAGGGAGCGATGGTGAAGGTATACGACGACTCAAGCAGTTTCTTCAAAAGGAGTTTAACACTAAAGACCTAGGTCGTCTTCGATATTTTCTTGGCATCGAAGTTGCCTATGCTAATGGCAGCATTGCTCTCTCCCAACGAAAGTATACTCTTGACATTCTTAAGGAGGTTGGCTTACATGATTCTAAGCTTGGTGACACGCCTATGGATCCTGGAGTGAGGCTTGACAATGAACAGGGAGAAGTTCTTCATAATCCAGAAAAGTATCGTCGGTTAGTAGGAAAGTTGAATTATCTTACTATTACCCGTCCGGATATTTCATTTGCTGTTAGTGTGGTGAGTCAGTTTATGAGCTCTCCTCGTACTACTCATTGGCAATCTGCTCTACAAATTGTTCGATATTTGAAGAGAGCTCCAGGTCAAGGACTTGTGTTCCATAATCAGGGTCATCTTCGTATAGCTGGTTATTCCGACCCTAAATCTTTAGAGGTGACAGGATATTCTGATGCAGATTGGGCTGGTTGTCCTATGGATCGCCGGTCTACTTCTGGATATTGTGTATTTCTTGGTGGTCATCTTGTGTCGTGGAAAAGTAAGAAACAGTCTGTTATTTCTCGATCTAGTGCAGAGGCCGAGTATCGTGCTATGGCTAATGTTACGGGTGAACTTCAATGGGTTCGTATGTTGTTGTTGGAGAAAATAATACGTATGTTATTCATAAACCACTTCCATTACAAGGATATATATATATGTAGGATATATATAAAAGTGACTATTCTACCCTTATCCTTAACACTCCCCCTCAAGTTGGGATGTAAATATCAAATAATCCCAACTTGTTACATAAAAAACTCACTCTACTCCCCCTTAGAGATTTAGTAAAAATATCAGCAAGCTGATCCTCTGTCCTTGCATGTTGAAGAATGATTTCTCCTTTCTCAACTTGCTCCCGTACGAAATGACAATCAACCCCAATGTGTTTAGTTCGCTCATGGAAGACAGGGTTATTCGCAATGTGAATAGCCGATTGATTATCACAATATAAGACTGATGGATCTGATATTGGCAAACCAATTTCTGATAATAACATCCTCAACCAGAGTAATTCACACGTTACATGTGCCATAGCTCTATACTCTGCTTCAGCACTTGATCGAGAAACCACATGTTGCTTTTTACTTTTCCAAGCGACTAAATTACCTCCAAGGAATACACAGTAACCCGATGTAGATCTTCTATCAATAGGACATCCAGCCCAGTCTGCATCAGAAAAACCTATAGTGTTCAGATGTCCATAATTCTTGAAGAATAGCCCTTTACCTGGCGCTCCCTTCAAGTACTTGATAATTCTGAGTAGAGTATCCCAGCGAGTAGTACGGGGAGAACTCATGAATTGACTGACTACACTGACAGCAAAAGATATGTCAGGCCTTGTGACGGTAAGATAGTTCAACTTTCCCACTAATCTTCTATACTTCCCTGGATCATGTAACAAATCTCCACTTTCTGCATCAAGCTTCACATTGGGTTCCATAGGAGTATCTACTGGCTTAACTCCAAGATATCCAACTTCGTCAAGGATGTCAAGTACATACTTTCGCTGAGACAAATTGATACCTGCATATGAGTATGCAACTTCAATACCAAGAAAATATCGTAGAAGTCCCATATCCTTGGTACTAAATTCTGTGTGGAGAAACTGCTTAAGCTGTTGAATACCATTTGAATCACTGCCAGTAATGATAATATCGTCCACATATACAACTAGGAGAATACATCCAGCAGAGGAGATAAAACTAAAAACTGAATGATCTACTTGACAACGCTTTAATCCAAACCTGATAATAGCATCACTAAATTTGCCAAACCAAACACGAGGGGATTGCTTGAGTCCATATAAGGCTTTATGTAAGCGACATACCAAATTCTCCCCCTGAGCAACAAACCCGGGTGGTTGCTCCATATAAACTTCCTCGGATAAATCACCATGAAGGAAGGCATTTTTCACATCTAGTTGATGAAGTACCCAACCAAAATGTGCCGCTAGAGAAATAAAGACACGAACAGATGAAATTTTGGCAACAGGGGAAAAGGTGTCGTCATAATCAACACCGTATGTTTGAGTGTATCCCTTTGCAACCAATCGAGCCTTCAACCGATCAAGAGTGCCGTCAGGATGAACCTTAACGGTGAATACCCAACGACAACCAACAGCATGTTTTGCCGCAGGTAATGAAGTGAGGGCCCAAGTATGGTTCTCAATGAGGGCCTTCATCTCATCTTCCATGGCTTGCCGCCATCCAGGATGAGCAAGAGCTTCAGCGACACTGCGAGGCACAGAAATAGAGGACAAGGACGAGACAAATATGGAGAAACTAGGAGACAAACGATCATATGACAAGAAATTAGAAATAGGATGACGAGTACGAAGACACTCAGAAAGACCAGAATAAGGAGCATAACGATCCACAGGACGACTGACACAAGAACGAGTACCTTTTCGAGTAGCTATGGGAACATCAGGATCAAAGGATGGTGCAGCAACTGATGAGGGAACAGATGAATCATTTGTAGGTGCTGGACGGCATCGTTGATAGGTGTGCTCAACAAACTGAAATCCTTGTGCGTCATTGGAGGTTGTTTCTAGAGGTGAAGTAGGTGGAATAATGGGTATGACACAACAATTACTATCATCAGATGTTGTGGAAACAGACTGAGATGGAAAATATGACTGATCTTCAAAGAATGTCACATCTGCAGACACGAATACACGACGACGAGCAGGGCTATAACATTTGTATCCCTTTTGAGTACGAGAGTATCCCACAAATATACATTTTTCAGCACGAGGATCCAGCTTATCAAGACCTGGAGTAAGAGAATGGACAAAACAAACACAGCCAAATACTCGAAGAGGTAAAGAAAAGAGGGGACGAGCTGGGTGTAAAGTAGTGAACGGTGTCTCCCCCTTAAGAACAGAAGTTGGAAGCCTGTTTATTAAATAACACGCTGTAAGAATAGCATGGCCCCAAAAATGTTTAGGTAGATTCATGTGAAATATAAGACAACGAGCAACATCAAGAAGATGGCGATTTTTACATTCAGCAACCCCATTCTGTTGGGGGGTATATGAACAGGAAGTCTGATGAATAATACCATGAGAATCAAGGAATGGCTGAAAACCAGAAGTGGTAGCAAGATATTCTCTAGCATTGTCTGATCGTAAATATTTGACGGAGATATTATACTGATTCAACACTTCAAAGTAGAACAATTGAAAACAATGAAAAATTTCCGTACGATCCTTTATTAAAAATAACCAAGTCATTCGGGAAAAATCATCCACGAATGTAACAAAGTATCTGAATCCAGAAATATCAGACACACGACATGGACCCCATATATCGGAATGAACCAGCTCAAATGGACTTGGCACACGACTCTGAATACGGGAAGGAAAAGACACTCTATGATGTTTACCAAACTGACATGCTTCGCATTGAAAAGAACTCACAGACTCGAACTCAGGAAATATACGACGAAGTATGTTTGGTGGCGGATGACCAACTCGATAATGTGTCCGATATACATCAGTGGATGGATGCTTCAGAGTTGCGGCAGCTAACACCTTTTTGTCGAGATAGTATAAGCCATTTGATTCATGGCCCCCACCAATCGTCTGTCCAGTCCTCAGATCCTGAAAGATACAGCGAGAAGCAGAAAAAGTTATAGAGCAATTCAACTGTTTAGTCAATGAGCTAACAGAAATCAGATTATAGGGAGACTGGGATAGGTGAAGGACAGATGACAAAGAAAGAGAGGGACTCAAATGAGCGACTCCCGTACCAGTAACCTGCGATTGGGAACCATTTGCTAATGTAACCGAATTAGACAATGAAGGAGACATAGAATGAAATGAAGATAGCAAATTAGAGTTACCAGTCATGTGATTGGTAGCTCCAGAATCTATGACCCAAGAATCAGACGTCGCAGAAAACAAACAAGACGAACTACCTTTGGAAGTTTGTGCCAAAGTTGCAGTGGGAGCTGAAGTTCCTGTCATTTGTGGAGGACGAATCAATGCATCATACTCAGCACGTGTCAATGTAACTGAGTCTCCTACACGACGTGTGGTGCTCGGACTAGATGGAGTCAATGAAGGAGAAACAACAGGATTCTCCACTTCAGCATAGGCAGCAAGAGTTGGTTTGAGCTCTGGATGAAGAGAATAACAATAAGCTTCCGTATGACCAGTTCTTTGACAATGATGGCAATAGCGTGAACTACGACTATTCCCAGAACTAATGGCACCACGAGTGCTCACCCCTCCATCACGACCTCCACGGCTACCATTATAAACAAAGCCACGTCCACGAGCTCGGTAACCTCGACCACGACTCTCACGTCCACCAGGACCATGGGAAAACATAGCACCCGTCTCCATAGTCGGCATGAAGGAAACTTTCTCAGTAGCCGTAGAACGAAGAGCTTGAGAAAAGACTTCATCCACTGTGGGAAGTGAGTTCTGTGATGTAATGTATTGCCGAAGAGATGAATACTGGGGCCCCAATGACTTAAGATATAATATTGTCTGCAGATCCTCTTGTCGCTTGGCCAAAACATGTGGATCATCCGAGGCAGGAAGATAAGTACCCAAACGTTGACAAAGAGTAGTAAACTGAGCATAATGATCATATAAAGATTGATCTCCACGCTGAAGATCAAATAATGCTTCCCAAGTGTCACATACTCGCGTCATATTATTTTATCCAGAGTAGAGCAATGCACATTTCTCCCAAACCGCCTTAGCAGTCTTACACTGAATAAAGTGGGGACTAACCTTGGGATCCATGCTATTCCAGAGAAGAGTTCGAATCATAGCATTTCCTGCAGTCCATTTGGCAAGTTTCTCTTTCTCAGACGGTGCCGTAGACATAAGAAAATTAAGTTGTTCAGTAGCAGTAAGATAGACTTCAACAGCTGTTGACCATGATGGATAATTTGTGCCATCCAACTTGACAGAGGTCAATTGAAAGTGACCAAAAGGGGATCCAGAATTTGATCCAGTAGCCATGACTTCAATCAAGTCCAAAAACAAAATAAACTTCACATTAACTGAGAACTGCAATGAACTGCAACTAACAACTAACGTATGTATTGCAACACAAAATGCTCCAACCTAAAGGAGTAACGCCACTTTACTAACTTCAAGTCTCCCAGCACCAACAAACAGAGCAGGATGCAGTCACCATAGGAAACAAGACACCAAAATTAGAACACCAAAAGAAAGGTGTTATTCATCAGACCTTCTCAAATGTATCAGCACATTCTATATTCCTCAAACTCAATCGCACTCCTAGAATACCGATTCACTTCAGAGAACTCAAAATACTGAACATTATACACCTACAGAGTTGAGCGACTACCAAGGAAGAGTCACTCCTCAAGCAACACTTTCAGGGAATGCCGGAAATAGATCCAGCGACTTCAGAGGACGCCTGAAATAGGTCGTCAGCTCAGAACAGGTCACCAGGTCAGGGCGACTTCGGTCAGCAGGTCGTAGGGGTCGTCGGGTCTTCGTTCGGCGGGTCGCAGGGGTCGCCGGTCCTGGGAGACCTCGGTCGGCGCCGGAAATAGCGTCGCCAGGCCTGGGCGACTGCGATCGGCGCCGGAGATGGGGTCGCCGAGCCTGGGCGACCTCAGATTTGGCTTCGTCGGCTTGGGACGACCTTGGTTGGCGCCGGAAATAGCGTCGCCAGGCCTGGGCGACTGCAGTCGGCGCCGGAGATGGGGTCGCCGAGCCTGGGCGACCTCAGATCTAGCTTTGTCGAGCCTGGGTAACCTCGGATCTGGCTTGGTGGTTACTGGGCGACCTCAGATCTAAGGTTTTCCGACGCCGACGAGAGGCCGACGGCGGCCCGGTGGAGGATTGACGGTGGTCAACGATGGATGATGGTTGTTTTAGGTTTAGGGTGGCTCTGATACCATGTTGGAGAAAATAATATGTATGTTATTCATAAATCACTTCCATTACAAGGATATATATATATATATATATATATATATATATATATATATATATATATATATATGTAGGATATATATAAAAGTGACTATTCTACCCTTATCCTTAACAGTTGTTAACTGAGATTGGGCTACCTATGACCGGTTCGTCTACTCTGTGCTGTGATAATTAGTCTGCTATTCATATTGCTAGAAATCCAGTATTTCATGAGCGAACGAAGCATATAGAGGTGGATTGTCATTTTGTCCGAGAAAAGGTGAACTGTGGAGACATACGGTTGGTACACACGCGTTCTGAAGAACAACTAGCAGACATTTTCACAAAACCTCTTCGAGGCGGACGAGTTTCATAAATCTGTCAAAAGTTAGGACTTTTTTATATGTACGCCCCAACTTGAGGGGGAGTGTTGGGTTTATTGTTTTTAGAGTATTAGCAAGTTGGGGGTATTTGAGTAAATGTGTTAGGCTTAACCCTAAGCCTATAAGTACTCTATGTTATTGTTGTGAAATGAGACACTAGATCGGTGTCGCAGCGGAATAGGATCGACGAGCGTTTGCAATTAATGTCGGGAGCCGTAGAAAGTCGACAGAGAAATAAAACGGAATAATAATAAAGGACACGAGACTTACGTGGTTCGGTCCGAATGTCGGAACCTACGTCCACGGGGAGAGCCAACAAATAATCCACTAACAAATCGGAGAATTACAAGATTACAATCCCTCACGCTCAAGTGTTTCCCAACCCTAGATTATACACCCGATACCAACGGTGTTTAATAACTCAAATAGACTCGACGCGGCGAACAAGTCTTTCCGAGCTCACTTCTATCTCTTGAGCTCTCTCTTGTTCGCTTGCTTTGTCTTCGGTTCTTCTTCTCCTTATATAGCCGAATGGAAGAGGAAGCATGCCAACTTGTGCCCAACTTATGCCTAACTCCCGAGTCAATGCCTAACTCGCGCCTAACTCCCGAGTCAATGCCTAACTCCCGAGTCAATGCCTAACTCGTGCCTAACTCCCAAGTCAATGCCTAACTCCCGAGTCAATGTCTAACTCCCGAGTCAATGCCTAACTCGTGCCTAACTCCCGAGTCTTCGTATATGGGCTCAAACTCGAGACACAATTTTAACAATTCTCCACCTTGGCTCGATGTTTGTAGCCAAGCTATAGTATTCATGTTAACTCTCCCAGCGCCCCGATGGGCGCTTATGCTCTACAGACGCCAATCGAGCTCAAACAGAGCTCGAGCTTTGCCAAAGGAACCGGCTTCGTCATCATGTCTGCTGGATTTTCTGCTGTTGCTATTTTCATAATAGCAATCTCGCCCTTCGTTATGACATCTCGGATGAAATGGTACCTGATATCGATATGCTTTGTTCGCTCGTGATATATCGGATTATAAGCTAGATGTATCGCACCTTGGTTGTCACAATGTACATTGACGCTTTTCTGATTCAGTCCAAGGTCCAAGAGCAAACCTTTCAGCCATATCGCCTCCTTTGCCACAAAGGTTAGTGCCATGTACTCTGCCTCAGTTGAAGATAAAGCAACATGATCTTGTAAAGATGCTTTCCAACTTACTGCACCACCTGCTAGCATAAAAACGTACCCCGCTAATGATCTGCGACCATCCGTATCACCAGCATGATCCGAGTCCACATACCCTGTGGTCTTACTGCCGTTCTTGTCCCTTTGGTATGTGATACCAACGTCTGCTGTCCCCTTCAAATATCTGAGGATCCATTTCACAGCTTCCCAATGAGTCTTACCTGGGTGTTTCATGTAACGGCTAACAACACTTACAGCTTGTGAAATGTCAGGCCTAGTGCATACCATGGCGTACATAATACTACCCACTGCACTAGAGTATGGAACACGAGACATATGCTCCTCCTCTTCCTCAGTCTGTGGTGATAATTTGTCAGAAAGTTTAAAGTGTGCAGCTAAAGGTGTACTTACAGATTTTGCTGACTGCATGTTAAAACGTTCCACGATCTTCTCAATATATTTCTTTTGCGATAGACGCAAAATCCCTGCAGTCTTGTCACGTAAAATCTCCATACCCAATATCTTCTTTGCAGCACCTAAATCTTTCATTTCAAACTCAGCACTCAACTGCCGCTTCAGCACATCAATATCAGACATATTTTTAGCTGCTATCAGCATATCATCAACATATAACAGCAGATATATCAAAGACCCATCATCCAGTCTCCTAAAATAAATACAGCTATCCATCTGACTCTTAGAATAGTCCTGACTAGCCATGAAAGCATCAAAGCGCTTATACCATTGTCTAGGAGACTGTTTCAGCCCATATAAAGATTTCTTTAACAAACAAACATGGTCTTCCTTACCCAGAATAGCAAATCCCTCTGGCTGCCTCATGTAAATCTGCTCCTCCAACTCACCATGAAGAAACGCTGTCTTTACATCAAGCTGCTCCAACTCGAGATCCTGTGCAGCAACTAAGGCAAGTAAAATACGAATAGAGGTATGCCTTACCACAGGAGAAAACACTTCATTGTAGTCAATGCCCTCCCGCTGTGTAAACCCCTTCGCCACAAGTCTCGCCTTATATCTCGCTGCCTCGACACCAGGAATGCCCTCTTTCCGTTTGTAGACCCATTTGCTTCCAACAATCTTCTGGCTCTTGGGTACTTTAACTAGCTCCCATGTCTGATTCTGATGGAGTGATTCCATCTCTTCACTCATAGCCCCTAGCCACTGCGATGACTCAGAACTAGCCATCGCCTCAGAGTAAGACGAAGGCTCATCTGTCTCCACCTCATCACCTACAGTCAATGCATAGGCTATATCAGCATAACCATAACGTACCGGTGGTTTGATTTGCCTTTTCTGTCTGTTTGTGGCTATATTATGTTGCGGCTCCGCTGGTTGTTCCGTATCACCGTCTTCAGGAATAGTGGCCTCATCCACAGTCTCAACATCTGTTACCTCCGAGGTCTCCGGAGTCTCCACCTGAAACTCCACCTCACTACTGACACCATGATCTGTCTGCTCTGCTGGTAGTGACTCAGGACTCCTCTGTCGAAGCATTGCAGTCTCGTCGAAAATTACGTCTCTGCTGATTATAAAATGGGGTGATCTGGGATTATTGCACCACAACCGGTAGCCTTTTACCCCTTCTGCATAACCCAGAAATATGCACTTCTTTGCCCTCGGCTCAAGCTTACCATCCCTCGCATGAGCATACGCAGGACATCCGAATATCCGCAATCCGGAATAATCAACAGGTTTTCCCGACCATACTTCCTCAGGAGTCTTCCACTCAATAGCAGAAGATGGAGATCTATTAACTAGGTAACATGCCATATTTACTGCTTCGGCCCAAAATTCCTTGCCCAGTTCTGCATGTGAAATCATGCACCGAGCTCTCTCAAGTAGAGTTCTGTTCTTCCGTTCAGCAACGCCATTTTGTTGTGGTGTCCCAGGAACCGTGCGGTGTCTCACGATTCCTTCCCTTTGGCAGAACTCGGTAAAATCCTTACCACAGAACTCCATGCCGTTATCGGTTCTCAGGCACTTGATTTGCTTACCTGACTGCTTCTCAATCAATGCCTTAAATTTCTTGAACCGATCAAACACCTCATATTTGTGTTTCAAGAAGTATACCCATACCTTCCTTGAATAGTCGTCGATGAATGTCAGCATATATCTGGCACCTCCTTTCGAAGAAACTGGAGACGGTCCCCAGACGTCTGAATGGATGTATTCAACAGGTTGCTTGGTCGAATGTACAGCTGCACCAAATTTGACTCGGCGCTGCTTTCCGAAAATGCAGTGCTCACACAGGTCCAGCTTTTCTGTCTTCTGACCTTTCAGCAGCCCCCTTTCACTCAGCATCGTCATACCTGCCTCACTCATGTGCCCTAAACGCATATGCCATAAATGAGTCAAGTCAGAATCTGACTCACCTGATGAAACTGCAGCAATTCCAGACACGGTATCTCCCAGTAGATGATAGAGAGAATTCTTCTTCTTCCCTTTCATTACCGTCATGGCACCTCGAGAGATCTTCAGTACTCCACCTTCGGCGGTGTACTTGCACCCAATGTCATCGAGTGTCCCTAGAGAAATAAGGTTCTTCTTGAGTTCCGGTACATGCCTCACGTCTGTTAGCGTTCGCTCTATGCCATCGTGCATCCGGATCTGAACTGTCCCTATCCCCACAACCTTGCAGGCTGTGTTATTCCCCATAAGAACTCTACTACCATCTGTAGTTTGGTAGGTAGTGAACCAGTTCCTATGAGGAGTCATGTGATAGGAACATCCAGAATCTAGCACCCATTCGTCTCCTGACAAACTTGTTGATGCACATAGGACGGTCTCAGCATCACTGATACTCTGCTTGGCAATATTTGCCACATTGCTTGTGACGTTTTGCCCACCACCTTTATTTCTTAACTTTGGACAATCTCTCCGCATGTGCCCCTCCTCGTGACATTCAAAGCATTTCATGCGACCTTTGAATTTTCTGGGTCGCGATTTGGACCTGCTTTTGCCTCTGCTGCTGCTGGGCCACCGGTGTTGATCTCTGCCTCGAATCACGAGTCCTCGCGCCACATCTTGCGATAGGCCGTCATCTCGCAGCTTTCGCTGCCACTCCTTTGAAAACATAGCAGATTTTACCTCTTCAGAGGTAATTGAAGTTCGTCCCTGTAATAAGGAGTCAGTGAAATGCTCCCATGATTCTGGCAAAGACGCCAGCAGTATCATGCCTTGTTCTTCATCTTGAAGGTTCTTTCCAACATTCTTCAAATCCATCATGAGTTTATTAAACTCATCTAGGTGGGTTCTGATGGACGTACCTTCAGTGTATCGAAACTGATACATCCGCTTCAGCATATACAGGCGATTGTTCAAACCTTTTGTTACATAGAGGGCCCGAAGTTTTGCCCACATTGCTGCGGCATCTTTCTCTTCAGCAACCTCTATTAACACCTCGTCCGATAGGTTCAACAGGATTATACTTCTGGCCTTACTCATCAGCTCGTCCTTGTCGGCATCTTTCATTGATTCAGGCAATTTGGCTTTGCCTTCCAATGCCCGGGCCAGACCTTGAGTTGTCAGCAGCGCCTCCATTTTGACGCTCCATAACACAAAGTTGTTCCTTCCATTAAATTTCTCAACTTCTACTCTTGCTCCAGACATAATTGCAAAGTCTTAGCTCTGATACCAATTGTTGTGAAATGAGACACTAGATCGGTGTCGCAGCGGAATAGGATCGACGAGCGTTTGCAATTAATGTCGGGAGCCGTAGAAAGTCGACAGAGAAATAAAACGGAATAATAATAAAGGACACGAGACTTACGTGGTTCGGTCCGAATGTCGGAACCTACGTCCACGGGGAGAGCCAACAAATAATCCACTAACAAATCGGAGAATTACAAGATTACAATCCCTCACGCTCAAGTGTTTCCCAACCCTAGATTATACACCCGATACCAACGGTGTTTAATAACTCAAATAGACTCGACGCGGCGAACAAGTCTTTCCGAGCTCACTTCTATCTCTTGAGCTCTCTCTTGTTCGCTTGCTTTGTCTTCGGTTCTTCTTCTCCTTATATAGCCGAATGGAAGAGGAAGCATGCCAACTTGTGCCCAACTTATGCCTAACTCCCGAGTCAATGCCTAACTCGCGCCTAACTCCCGAGTCAATGCCTAACTCCCGAGTCAATGCCTAACTCGTGCCTAACTCCCAAGTCAATGCCTAACTCCCGAGTCAATGTCTAACTCCCGAGTCAATGCCTAACTCGTGCCTAACTCCCGAGTCTTCGTATATGGGCTCAAACTCGAGACACAATTTTAACAGTTATTTCTGAAATAAATACGATTCATTCTTTACCAATAACAGTATCCAAAGTCGATTCGGCCTATAAACTATGGTTCGGAATAGTAAAGGGGTAGGAAAGAGGAGTGATGGACAAAAAAGGGGGTGGTGTTGATAAAAACCTAGCAAAAGCTTTGTCTCCACCTGTCTAATTGTCTGTGTATCTTTGAGATGTGTACTTTATACTTTACAATTTATCAATGTAATATGTTGTTTGTACTTTGTCATTTATTAATGTTAAATATACTTTCTGCTGTGACACATTGCCTGCAGCTTGCCGTGCATGTGTTATGCTACTTTTTGTGAACTTACTTCAGTGTTCTAACAAGTCATCAAAATACACTATATCATTAAAGGGCAGTGTATAGGGTAGTATTAATACATAATCCGCAACGAATAGTCTTAAATAATTGCAGAGAGAAAATAAATCATGTGAATTGCAGATAGGATCGCACTGCGACGTACTTCCTTGTGTAACTGTTGCTCCCACTTTATTTATTTGTTGAGTCTAATGAGAGTATACTGCTCATTAACAAATAATCATGTTTGACTTGGCAGTTTGTTGTCGTCGGAGTGCATTCTGCTAAATTCGATAATGAGAAAGATTTAGAAGCCATCCGCAATGCAGTATTACGCTATGACATCACTCATCCAGTAAGTCGGATACGTAGAATTAAAATATATGAGACATTATGGTCTCCCAAAGTAATTATGTTGTTGGGAGTACGATGCCTGTTTATGCGTTCTTACACTTTTCTGTTGTGAAAAGGCACGTGCATTATTAAAGTTGTTATCTGCCCATGTGCGACCATGTTTCAGTCATCTTACCACTTAGCTTTGAGAAAAATGTTTAGATCTGATTATAACCTAAACCAATGTCATCAGAAAAACTGAAAAACCGTCTTTATCGTGCAACTGTATCTCTTGCTTTTCTCATCTACTTAGACTAAGTATCTTGTCTGACTAGGTCGTCAATGATGGAGAGATGTATATGTGGCGAGAGCTTGGTATTAATTCGTGGCCTACATTTGTTGTTATCGGGCCAAATGGTAAGATCCTTGCTCAACTAGCTGGAGAGGGTCGCCGGAAGGTATTAATACCTAGTCCTCTGCAAATTCATCTGTACCCCTGAACGGTGTTTTTCTCTACCTAGAAGTTATGATAAGTTCAAGACAGTTGTTCGGTTTTGCTATTAATTTTCGGGATATGAAAGAATCAGCAAAATATTAAAGTCTTTCATTTGTTCCTTTTAGGATCTGGATGATTTAGTTGAGGCAGCTCTTCTCTACTATGGAGGAAAGAAACTCCTGCAGAACTCCCCTTTACCTCTCCGATTGGAGAAAGATAATGATCCGCGCTTATCCACATCTCCTCTGAAGTTTCCTGGAAAGTTGGCAGTAGATGTCCTCAACAATCGGCTTTTCATTTCAGACAGTAACCATAACCGCATAGTACTCTCTCTCTCTCTCTCTCTCTCTCTCTCTCTCTCTCTCTCTCTCTCTCAAGCAAAGAAGATCAGATGCACTAAGAACACCATGCAAGCAGCTATAAGGCGTTGAAATAGGAAGATGAAAATATCATGACATGCGTATCATATTATCCATTTCCACAGCCCAAGTGATTAAGTACATGGAATTCGGAAAGCTTTTACCAACCTAGATTAAGTGCATGGTATTCGGAAAGCTTCTATCAACCTAAATATTATATTCTTAGAAAACCATACCTGGATGTTTATACTAGGTTTCCTGTAAGATATATCCCAGTAAAGCACAAATTTTTAGTGCTATTACTGGTCAAGCTTCAGTTTTTCCTCTTTTTTCTAATCATAAGTTTCAAAGTCTTGATAACGTTAGAAACGAAGTGCAGAAACAATGCAAAAGCCAATAGACCATGTGTATACCTCACGTTGTGACGTTAATTTGAAAAAAGTTTTGTCATAACTTGCTTTAGAGAATGTCTTTAGTTGACCATAATGCATTTAAATTGCTTAGTACTCTTATTTCACCTCAAATTACCTGAGCTACTTCCTGGAACCCATATCAGTGATAAGTCCAGTTTCTGTCATTTAGACTTGCTAAAGTATGCAAAAACGTACTAGCCTATTGGTTAATACTTCCTTGACGCCTGTGATTTTATATTTATGTCTTTTCTAATGTAATGATGGCTTTGAAGTTCTTGACATAGGCAGAATAGCATCAAATGATATACCGTGCTTGATGTTCAGGTGGTGACTGACCTAGATGGGAACTTTATTGTCCAAATCGGTAGCACAGGAGAGGAGGGCTTACGTGATGGTAACTTTGATGAAGTCACCTTCAATCGCCCTCAAGTAAGGTTCTCCTTAGAATTTATCATCACCATCATGCTTTCAAAAAACAAATTCATAACCATTCTATTGGTTTAATAGCTCACTGTTTGCCGATCTTGGTGAATCTAGTGAGTGGATACTGACAATTTCTTGCTGATGTTCTGTACTTGCGTTTACGTTTGATATTGACTGCAAATGCGCGATTTTGGAATATTGTGCATCTACAGGGCCTGGCCTACAATCCAAAGAAAAATATCCTCTATGTGGCAGATACTGAAAATCACGCTCTAAGGTACATGGAAACACCATAGTATCATGAATCTTTCCAGAAGGAGTTAGATGATTTTTCTGATGTTACTGGTAATCAAGATTTCAAAAGACCTTATTCTTTAAGTAGCTCTTTGCTAAACTTGCCTGGTTCTCTTATTATAATGAAGGAACATGAAAGTTACTTGTCTTGATATAAAGAGGAGATTACCATTGTATCATACCAATCAGTTAGGTTTCATTCTATGGCTGCAGGGAAATTAATTTTGTTAGCGAGATGGTACATACTCTTGCTGGAAATGGGACCAAGGGTTCGGACTATGAAGGTGGAGGAAAAGGAATGGATCAGGCAAGTATTGAATACAAATTACCGTTCTTTGAGCTATATATTACTATGTGGATGCTCAAACTTCAGCTTTCTTGTGCACATTCTCTTTGGTAGACTATAGCAGAAGATGACACCTGCTTTTAGATGTGAAACACCTTTTGCGCTAAAGTCTACCCTCATTTTCAGCTTCTCAATTCTCCTTGGGATGTTTGCTTTGAGCCATTGAATGAAAAAGTTTATATTGCAATGGCTGGTCAACATCAAATCTGGGAACATGATACATCACAAGGCGTGACCAGGGCTTTTAGTGGCAACGGTTACGAAAGAAATTTAAATGGATCAAGGTACTATATAGATAAAACATGATTAATACTTTTCTTTTGAAATCTTCAGCTGATTTGCTTTCTTGAAATTGCACTGGAGGATAAAGTTCTGAATTTTGATGCGTTAGACATTTTTACATGGTTTGACAGTCAGCTTCTTACTGTAGTTGGTACAATATCTGTGGTCATTGTGCTATATAAAGCTCGATTATCGTGATTTGAAGCTCGTTGACTGAACATGCTCTTTACATGACGTCACAAGTTTTGCATTACTTAACTTTGAATTGGACTCTCATTTCCAGAGTCCACTTTGTTTCGCTTATTAGAGAGAATATTGATTGTGTAGCTTCAAGTTTTAAAATAGGATTTATATGAACCTCAACTTAGCCAAGTGTTTACGGCTGGTTCTTATGCTCTGCTTTATTTAGTTCTTTCTCTAGTTTCTTAATTGTAACACTAGAATGACAGTTTCTTCCTTTTGTTGTCAATTAATTTAGCCCTTCAAGCACTTCCTTTGCACAGCCTTCTGGAATTTCATTATCACCTGGTAATATCTCACAAAAATTTCTCTTCACATAAAGCTTTTAGTACATAGATGTGAACCATGACGATGACGGTCCAAAGTCCATGCTTTCCTGTAGATTTCAAAGAGGCCTATATAGCAGATAGTGAGAGTAGCTCCATCCGAGCACTTGATTTGAAAACAGGAGGATCAAGATTGCTAGCTGGCGGTGACCCACTTTTTTCGGAAAATCTTTTCAGAGTAAGTCCTATTCTATGTGGAGACAAGCATTTGGTCAGAACATCAGAGCAGAGACTTTCATCTGGCATCTGCTTTTACTCCAGATTCTAGTCTGATGATGTGTGATTTTTGCAGTTTGGCGATCATGATGGGACAAGTTCTGATGTACTTCTGCAACATCCTTTGGGAGTATTATATGCAAAGGACGGTCAAATATATATAGCAGATAGTTACAACCACAAGGTAGCTGAATGCCTTCCAGAAATTTTAAGTCCTTGACTTCAGTAAAGTGATAAGAAGAGGGTAGAACGTGTCAATAAGCCATTATTTTTCTCATTCATCGGCTGGGCTAGAAAACATAATCCGTAAACATTGTTGTGGATCACCATTATTACTTGATATGCATTACATGATGCTCTATGGATCGTTAGTAGTGGACTAAATGCTGGACTATGTAATCGACATACATGGCCAGCCTACTGGCCAATTTTGAGACTCTCTGATATAGCAGATGCTGATTCACTACAGTCCTACTATTCTATTACAACTTTTGTCAACAAATCACTCTTGCAGCTTGCCTCAATCAGTCTCTGACTGGGAAAGTTTCAACTGCCACAGAGTGTCTAAACACCATCCATGAGTGGACAAACTGCAAGATTGCCTTTGTCATGTTTTCAGGGTCAGATATGGACCATAAATATAAGAACAAGCAGACATTGTTGTCGTAGGCGGAAAAGCTGCTCGATCTGAGATGCATCTGATCTGTCATTTCATTTAAAAGAAGTGTTGTCTGACCAAGGTTTACTTCCAGTCATATCTGCTAATGACTTTTCGTAACCCACTGGGTGCTGCACTCTCTAATTTCTACGATTTTCTATGCAAAGAATGTTTCGACAGTCTGATGGGATGTTGAGACTTGAGAGTAATGCATCCTTCACCCAATTTTTGTGTCTAAGGAATAAAGACCCTGAAAGGCTCTTTTGAGTTATTTTCTAAGTAGCTGTTTACATGAGAAGATCTTTTAATATTCTTATGGAACCAATGTTTATTCTGAAAGTTAACTGACAATCTCAGGTTAAGAAGCTGGATCCAGTTAGTAAACAAGTTACCACTGTAGCAGGGACAGGAAAAGCCGGTTTCAGGGATGGCACACCACTGACCGCCCAGGTCCATACCCCTTTTCTTTCTCTAGACTTCAGATGATTGGCGCAATCTATTGTTTTATGAACTTCTGGGAGAAAAGCTGTTACTTGTGGAACCCAAAGATTAGTTCCTGAAGGTCTTATTTTACGTAATTTGCTGGGCCATTTTTTAATTCTGATATGGCAGTAACATGTGTAGAGTCCTTCATGCTTTGATTTACTTCTCTAGATTACTCTATAGCCTCTGACAAAAGCTATATTGAAACATCATGTCTAGGGAGTCTAAATATGCATTTTGTCACCCATGCCTTTGTCCTGTCAGTAGAATCTTGCTGATTTGAAACGTTTATGGACTTCCTGTGCCAATCTTTTTTGAATTAGCTGTCTTATTGGTCTTTCTTTTGCTGTTCTTGTGTATTCCTTATGTACTTGAACAGTTTTCTCTAGATTCAAAGATTGAAAAGTGCTATCATTGGTTAATAGATTTATGTGAAACTACTTTGCCTCCGTTTCCTTAGTTGTGCTTCAAGAAGACATGTCTAGAAACTACAAATCACAAGAAACATTCGTAAACTTACTCAATTTACCATGTTCATATTCTGTTGACCACAATATATCTGAAGAATACCAGTTAGAATTATCAATACTGTTCTTTTCTGGCAAATAGTCAAGAAGGAGCAGTCTTTCCTTTTCAATTCTTCCACATGCTGTGTATAAATAAGAGAGGAAGATATCTTTTCTACTTCTGCCGGTTGACTAGTTTGTGGCATAAACTATAGTGACTGTGCACTTGTTTCTGCAGCTTTCAGAGCCAGCTGGAATTATTGAAGGCGAAAATGGTGATGCTCTTCTGGAATGATCTGTGCTTAGTTCTGATTACCTGTTTTATAGCTTGTACTAGGAATTTTTGTCATGCAGATATGGTGCCTCTAACATAATAATTTGGGAATTTATTTAGAGAAGTAATCTGATCAGATATTATCCCTTTGGGTATTTTTCCAGGAAGGTTATTCATAGCCGATACAAATAACAATGTAATAAGATATCTAGACTTGAATGAGGAAGGAGCTGAACTTCTTACTTTGGAGCTGAAAGGAGTCAGGCCTCCTGTGCAAAAATCTAGAACTTTGAAGCGCCTCAGGAGTCGAACGTCCTCTGATACGCTGACAGTTAAGGTTGATGGCATATCGTCTAGTGAGGGCAATCTTGGCCTTAAGATATCATTGCCTGAAGGATATCATTTCTCGAAGGTGCTGGCCCTCTCTCTGAGATACTCGTGGCCTTGAACTGCTTTGCTTAATGGAATTCATTGCAACTGATTTTTTTTTCCGGGTTGCTAGCTCAACTTGCTACCACTAAATATCGAAAAGCAAAGCTGTATGAGAATTCTACTCTCTTCTATGGCATTTTACATCAACTTTCAGTTTGCACTTGCAGGAAGCACGCAGTAAATTTTATGTTGAAACTGAGCCTGAAGGTGCAGTTTCTATTGAACCCTTGGATGGCAGTCTTGATTTGGAAGGATCATGCAATATTCATTTTAAGAGGTCATCCCCCTCAGCTTCGATGGGAAGGATATACTGCAAGGTACAGTTTGCTATAAAAGTTCGCATTCCAGTTGATAACTGAAATTTGATGGATTTTCTAATGGGTATTTATACAAAGGCCTTGCGTGTAAGTGAACAGACTTGTGTTTGGAGGTGCAACCTCCAGAGGCTTCAACTGCGCCAAAGTCCACGATATACATGGACTGCACTGTAACTCTAGTTTTATGTGCGTTTGTTTCGCATAACACAAATGATTTGAAAAATATTTTCCTAAGAACAATTGCTTGTATCACTTACAAGAATAGAAGAATGAAAGATATTTGCATGGTCACGAAAATGTTCAAACATAAATTGTCGTCGATAATGAAAATTTTTTCATGGACTAATTATTTCAAGTTCTACAAGCAATCATTGTTGAGAAAAAAAGAAATTCCAAATCGTACGTTTTTCGCGAGACAAATAGAGCCTTAGATTTTGTATGAAGCACCTCAAAATCAACTTGAGGAATCATCATCTTTCAACTTTTCAGGAGGAAATAATTAGCTCTTTGCTGCAGATTATGTTGCTGCAAACTCGTGTAGTTTACTAAAGCATTTGGAACAATGTTAATCAGAACACTTATTGGTATAGGTCAGAGTTGGTGTTTGAAATATTTTATTCTGAAATGCATTCTTGTCGCACGATGTTTAAGAATTTGTCTACAATTTGATACTCGATCGAGAAAGTAAGAATAGCCCAACCTGCACTTTCACTCTACCCTTCATCCGATAAATTACTGGGATTGCAAGAATAACTTTACCTTTTTTCCTTCTTTTGAGTTCTTCATTCTTTGAGTGAGACTGTTCTACTAGTCATTCCAATTTGCTAGCACTTCTATTCACGTTGGCTCTGGAGAATTTGGCATTGTCTTTTTCAATGGAAACCTATAGAAATGGAACAGTCTGAATCCAAAACACATTCAGGGAAGAGGCGTTGTTGTTTGTTGGTGAAAAAGGAATCTTTAATCACTGTTTTCACTACTCTCTGTCTAAATAAAATGTGACTAATCCGGCTTTTTGCTGCAGGTCTACTATTGCAAGGAGGATGAGGTCTGCTTATATCAGTCTCTGGTTTTTGAGCTACCTTTCCTGGAAGAAGCGGACTCTAGCGTGGTAGAAAAAACACTAGCCTATCTTGTTATGCCTAGATCTCCCTCAACCAGCTTACAGCTTCCTGCCACCCGCTAAGAGTTGATATCAGGCAGAATAATACTGGAAGAGAAAGCGGAGATTTCTTACCACGACAAACTCAAACTGATTGGACAGGTAGAACAAGCATGCAGCTTTTCATTTGCCAATTGGGGGGGATGAAAGCAGTCGAGTGAGTCTAGGGTGTCCTATTGCTTGCTCCATTGATTTCAACGTACTGCAAAATTTTCTTCACGGACTCAAGATCAGAGTTAATTGGTTAATACTATTATTTCCTGTAAGATCATGCTGTTATACATCAATTAATCCCATTGGTCGAGAGGATGATCTTAATCCTCCATTGTGATCTAACTTCCCAATATGTGACTCGAAATTCTGCTCTGCACAAATCTAGCTTCAACCAACGCCGGGGCTTTTTTTGCGCAATAGCTGCTTGTTTTGATGTATAAAGTAGGGTGCAAACCTGGTCATTAGGATCCCTGATTGCCCATTGTATGGTGGCTTATTTGGAATGATATTATTATTATCATTATAAGTTTCTCATCATCATTATACTTATCCTTGTTTTCAAGACAAGCAAAGGATCAAGTCCTTCAGAAGGCACACACTCGTGCGGCGTTGTCTTTCAATTGCGCATATGATGACAATTGGATCCAATTATTAGGAACTTAATAAACTAATGTTTAATCCATTCTTTTTCTAGAGATGCAGATAAGTCCCCCCGGCGCCAACCACGGGAGATGTATCTTCTTAATGACTCAAATGCTCGGGTGAAGCGTTTATTTCAAACACGGCAGCACTGATGCGGTAGTTTAATCAACCGATGAGGGCGAGTATTATATTCGCGTTTGACAGCGTAAAACGTGTTCGCTCCACCAAATCCCATGTTCATCCAATTCCCAGCATCTCTTTCTTTTATTGTGGGTGTGTTTTTGGTTCACTGATCCTGATCATATCATTTAAAAAAAAAATTAGTACCTGTTGCATTCATCTGGTTAGCGAAAGAGACTTGGTCACGACATTTCACAGAGAGACCAAATCGAACTCTGGGTGTCACTTCATCTGTATCTGCCAAGTTTGGTATTCAATTGCCAATCCAGACTCAGATGAGCAGTCACAACGCTAAGCAAGAAAACAAAGCAAACACAATCATTTGTGCTGAAAAAAATCGGAGCAATTTCAAGTTCTAAGTTGAACTGAAAACGAAAGTCAATCATATAGTCTGGAGACGGCAGCGTCTTATTGGTGCAAAGGGGGCATTTTTCTTCATTGCAGATAAAAACAAGTGCATTGCTTCCAAGTCAAACCCCAAACCCCATAATCTAGGCATCAATAATCAATGGGACCTCATTAAACACGACTTAGTGCGATAATGACAGTATTAAACAAATTAAGGAACCCATGTGAGAGGGACCAAGACAGCCAACTTGTCTAATTTGCCTCAAGCAAAAAGACATGCCGAATGAAAACCTGACAGTCCTTTTTCCATGAATGAGAAGTAACCTGAGAGGAATGGATAAGGATGAACGAGAGAGAGAGAGAGAGGACTCAGAGGTCAACTGGATTACAGAAGTTAATCATTTGCAGATTGGATTAGTGTCTTGTTAATTCCATGCACGACATATTATTCTGCTATCATGGAATGAACCCTACACATGCCATTAGCTGTTCATGTACGCGATAATTGTCCAAGAGTCCTAAAGTTATTGCACAGCGATCAATTCAATTTAAACTTTTCAATTATGTCAATTTTCTTGGTCGAAAATTTTGACAATTTAATCCTAAAATTTTTGACGATTTGTCAATTTAGTCTTAAATATATTATTTGAATAATTGAACAAATGGACTATGTTGGCAAATTGTCAAAAGATTTATGACTAAATTAACAAATCGTCAAAAGTTTTAGGGCTAAATTAGCATGATTGAAAGGTTTAGCGTTGAATTGGCCACCGTACAATAAGTTTATGCTTTTTTTAGATAATTTTTCAGTTCATGTATCCACAACTTAGGAACCCTATTTGACCATGCCCAGTTGAATTACCGCACAAACATCATGTGACTCGTCTCAAAACCTCACTAACCCCACCATTCAGGATTTTACCACTATCAATAGAAACAAAGGTACTAAATCTGGAAAATCAAAAACCAATAGTTGTCTCATTCACTGAAATCTACTAATTCTAAGTTCATGCCTGTGAACGTATCTTCTTCTTTTCCCTTCATTTTAAAGCTTAAAACAAGGAGACATAAGGTTCCATAAAAATTACCCCTGAAGTGCTGGTGTTTCTAGAAGATTAGGTCCTTGTTCATTGAGAGTATATATGATTTCGCACATCTATAGATTGCATTAATTGATCATCAATGGACTGACTAAACAAAAATGACATTTAAGCATGTCTCAAGCAAGGGGACACGCCTTCTGGCCTGTCCTTGTCTAATGCATGTGCTCATCTTTATTCTTTTCAACCTTATATACTTGTCCCTAGTAATCTTAATTTACTTATTTATATAATACACACCCTCCAAGAATATACAAAATGGGCAATTATTGTACTTCTTTTGTGGCTCCAATTTGGTGCACCCTAAACCTAGAGGCTTAACATAAGTCACTGAAAGCTCTATTATTGGAGATTGAAACATATGGAAGTTACTCTTAAAATTTTGACCTCATTTCAACTCTCCCTTAGAAAAAAAAAATGTGCATTTCTTTCTTTTTTAACTATGATGTTCAAAATTCAAACAAACAAAAAAACTATGATGTTCGTATTCGACCAAAAAAAAAATGATGTTGGTAAGTTGTGGACTATACATGAGTAATCTACCCATGAAAGAATCATTATGGGAGAGAAACCAATGCATTGATTAAACTGTCCATGTTAATTGATGCAAATGACTTTTTAAGGAGAAGGCCAAGAGGGTCGTTGATTTTTCAGGTTCTTCTTTTGGCTTTTAATAACTCATATTGATAATACATTCTCATTCTTGGAAGGAAACTAATTTCAGAGAGAGAGAGAGAGAGAGAGAGAGAGAGAGAGATTGGAGTAATAATGGAGAGGAAAAGGCAGAAGGTGGAAGCCTGTACTCTATGCAGGAGCAATGTGGATGAAACCTGTCCACAGTCCACACCCAGCAACAAAATGAAAATAAATAAATAAATGAAGAATCAAGAAGTAAAAGGGCAAAAAGGGGACAGATGAGTCCAAAACACATGCTTTATAAAAAGCCAAAATAGAGGCAAAGATGTTTGATAGAAAGTGTCCTGAAAGCAACCCACATGCATTCATCTCCTTCCCCCCCTCTTTCATGTTCTCTGTTTTTCCATTTGTTTCTTTGCCCTAATCATTGCCCACATAAGTACAAAGCACCAAGCAACCCCACACACCACCCAGCACCAATTAGTGCAAGCCACCACCATTTTTTCTATCCAATCACCCTTTTCCACATCATCAAAATCCAATTTTTTCCCCCCAAATAAAAACAGGACAAGAAAATTTTCAGGGGCTAGAGAGAGATGAGATATAGAAATTCCACCCCCACCTTGCAAGACACGATAAGAGAAGGGAACCCATGTTGCCCCATGATTGTGGACACATAGGTGGACAATTTCATGGGTGTCAAAAGGATCTGGCTTCTTGTTAAGCTCCAAATCCTTTTGATTTAGCCATGAATTAATGGACCAAGTCAAGCTACTAGCTACCATTCTCAACCTTCCAATAAGTACAACTTAACAGAATCCACACATTTGACACGTTTCACAAAGGTGGCCCAAGGTTGTGTTGAGTACAAAAACATATTTTTCACCTGCCAAGTGCAAGGGTGAGAGGTACATTCAGGATGTGTCAACAAAGAGAACCCAATTTTCTTTTTTAAAGTTTCATTAGTCAAATACCATGAGTAAATTAGCACGGCAAAGCAAAAGTGCCATTGTTAAATTTGGAACGATGTACTAGAGGTGTCGCTAGTACTTATCGCCATGTTTTTCTCGCCTTACTTGGCCAACAAAATAGAATAAAAGAAAGTCTTCGGTTGCCCTAGCTACTTAGATAAGCCTCTCGGAAACGGATCGCAATGAAATCATTCTCCCGAATGAAGCCGGTTCTAGCTTCCTATGGATTGATCACGTGATTATTGGTTCAACATAACAGGAGAAAGAAAACCAACGTCATGATTTACAAGTGTAATTTTGGCCGACAACCTTTTTTTACTAAAACTTACTTGTCTTTGTGATGTTCTGGTGGAACACAATCCTATATAATTGTACAAGAAGAACATTGACGAAGTAGGGTGAACAACCTATCCTTTCTGAAGATAAGTTATTTTATTCATGTTCTTTTGACTCTTCATTTTGAATATTGACATGCAGAACATATTAAATCAAAAGGAAAAAGGGGGTTAAACCAGTAAAGTCTTGACTCATAATCTAGAAGAGACTTTCACATGTTCACAAAGAGGTTGACCCAATAATTATCGTAACTTTTCCTGGCACATGGCAGATAAAAAAGAAAAAAAAATCTTTTTATCTCTTCATAGCCAAAGTAACATGCGGTATCCACAATGAGTAGATATAGTTAAGAAAGGCCCTACAATGATCTATCTATACGACCATAAATGAAGACATCAATTATGCACTTACATAGTTTTATCAGCATATCTTTGTCTGTATCTACATTGATAATTCATCGTAGGTTTTATTGGGGTTTAATCACATGGATTGTTCGAACTTTCGAAAATCCACCCAAGGTAATCTCTAACTTGACAATAATTTCTGTTAACTTCGGAAATTCTCAGCTATATGGGGGGGGGGGGGGGGGGGGGGGGGGGGGGGGGGGGGGGGGGGGGGGGCTTGAGGTTGAATTGGTCATGCTGGTATCCACGAAATTTACATGTGAGTTTCGCAGGACTTATAAATATCATAGCTTAAAAAAAGAAAGCGTATATAGATATGTAGGCCAGGGAAATCTAATGTGTCGGTCCACATCATTATTTTAGCACAATGGACGCTTCCTCGTTAGAAAACTGCAGTGGTGTGACGATGTACCTAACTAAATGGCTACATTGAGCGGATTTTTAGAAGTTCGGAGATTAGATTGAACAAAAAAAGAAGTTCATAGACCTCATTGAACATGAAAGTATGTGGACCACCCATGTTGTTACTTCTTTTGCTTTAAATAATTTGAATAAAAAGAGTAACAATGTAAATTTTATTATTGAATCGTTCTGTGAAAATCGCTATATTTCTTTATTTAAGCAAGAAATTGGCATTTCATCTTGCTTTCTTTTATTTCCAAAATAACCCTTGAATTAAAAGTTAAATGAGAAAATGATTTCTCTTTAATTAAAGCACCATTTATTTCATCCAAAATTAGATTTTAATGGAAAAAATTCAAAGCAACTTATTTTCAATGAAAATGGTTGCTTTTTCCTATCTTTGGGTGTACTTTGCAAAGAATGGAAGTCGTCTTCTTATGTTTGTTATACAAAAATTACGAAGCATACATTTGAGAAGAAAGTGTTGGAACTTTGATTTCAAAGTCCCATATGAAGTTGAATGAGAAATGAAGAGTTGTTTCGGTTCGTAATAGAAATGAAGAGTTGTTTCGTTTTGTCGAATCTTTTCGATGAAACCGTGCAATTTCGTAACGTTTCATCGAGAAAACGTGCCTTTCGTCGACAAACCCTTTTGACAAAGCCATATGTCTTCGTAACTCTTCGCTTCACTATTTATAAATAAAGCATCGATCATCGCATTAATTACGAGGATAATGCACGAGCATTAGATACAATTGTTATGTTCGTCATTCATTCATCATCGTCATCACTTTTGTGCGACTATTCCGTAAACTTGCGTTCGAATGAGTCCTTTGAAGACGTAACACTTCAGAGGAACGCGATCCGTTCTATCCTGGGAGGCAATTGCCCAAGAACCTTGGGTACCGATTGAAGGGGCAAATTTGTCTTAAGGACACAACGTTATTTCGTTGGGCTCGGATCATTCATCTTCATTCAGATTACTTGTTTACGATTGGTTTTAGGTTTGTCTACCAACCTATTTTTCATATGCGAATTACAAGTCATATTTATATGCGACAACAATCTTAATATATGAACCACTACCCTCTTAGTGGACAACAATCTTAAGACAAATTTGGTGTTTTCCTGTGCTGGGTTCATATAGTTATTTTAGTTGTACGCATTCTGTTTTGGCGAATTATTGTTAGTTACGTCTGATGAAAATTATGTTTTATTACATATTCGGATTCTTCTCGATGATATGAGAAAAATGAATGGTCGCATTCGAAGTTCGATTCCATCATTGGTATCAGAGCCTTGGTTAAAATATATGTTTCTATTGAGTTTTGGCTTGTTGCTTTGAGAATACTGCATGTATGTTTCAAGACGAACAGAGTTTGGAAGACTTGTTTAGAGGTTATAGACCACAATACCGTTCGGCGATTTTCTCAGAAACTCTATGCGATGATTTTTTTTTATTGCACGGTGAGATAGAACTCGTTCAGATGTGAAAAACGTGTTGTAGTAAGCCTCCGAGAAAGCTATACGCACTTGATGCGTAAAGAAAGTATATTGAAGTGTGGGACGAACAGTGAAGAAATTGGACTACTGTTTCGACGAGCAGTGGAGAAATAAAATAAAAAATAAAAAAGGTGAAGTGTTCTCATGGAATCAACATTGGATGAACAGTGGAGAGTTTTGTCCACTGGTACAACGAACAATGCAGAAATGTTAAAAAAAATGGTGATCAGCCGTCGGGAACGTCGTACACATTGGCTACGCAACGGAAGTGAATTGTTTTGTTGGATTAACTCTGGAGAATTTTTGCACTTATTCAGTGAATAGTAGTAATAAAAAAAAAAGCCAATAGTTGCGAGGTTTCGCACGCCCAGTCAAGCGCATGCGTGCATGCAACTATGCACATTGTGCATAGTGTTGTACTATATAAGTGCAGGATATGGATGTGCAACACATGGCATTGTACATGAATTGTGCACAGTCAACAATGAACTGGTGTGGCTTACATTTTTAGGCCATTTTTTTATTTATCATTGTGCCATGGATGTTTATTTTACGATCCTGTCATTATATATTTATTTATTGTTCTGTCATTTTCGAGTAATCTATACATGCTTAATTACTTAGAGATTAGTCATAATATCTCTAATTATGTTAAATTGTATGTTTAGAATTTGGCTTCAGTTCAAAGCAAACTGGAACAATTGTAGGAGATTATGTTATCTTATATCCCACATTTGATTTTGGTTGATGGATATAAAATTATTAGAATGCATATGAAATCATATGTACATGTATTTTTCAAGTGTATGTTGGGCTATTTTCATGGCTTCGACATCGATAACGTCTATTACGTCTATCCCAACTCTTGAAGAGAAGTCAGAAAAGTTCAATAGTCTGATTTTTAAGAGATGACAATAAAAGATGTTGTTCTATGTCATGACATTGAATTTGGCAAGGTTCCTCAATAAGGATGCTCCTAAGTAAGTTGGATGAAGAATAGACAAACATGGAAAAGATTGTTACTGTAGATGTGTGGAAGCATTTTGACTTCTTGTGTCGCAACTAAATTCTAAATGGTCTGGACAATTCCCTCTATAATATTTATAGCCGCTGAAATGGCTAAGGAATTATAGGAAAGTCTGGACGATAAATACGAAGGATAATATGATGGATTGAAAAGATTCATCATTGGCAAGTTTCTGGACTTAAAGATGGTTGATTTCATAACCGTCCTAATTCAAGTCCTGAAAACTCCAAGAGATTATGCATAATATTCTTGCCAAAGATATGGTTCTAAGTAAATCATTTCAAATGACTGCTTTCATTGAAAGGCTACCACCGTTTTGAAAAGATTTCAAGAATTATCTCATAGTGTGGGGGCGAGAAATGTTATGCATATTGGTAAGACAACTTCTCTCTAGTGAAATTATCACAATTGACTATGTGAAGTCAAAGGATAATATTGCGGATCCATTAACAAAAGGCCTAACTAGAGAAATGGTTGTGGAAACATCAAGGGGAATGAGTTTTAAGGCCATAAATAAGTCATCATAGCGGAAACCCTACCTAGTTGACTGGAGATCCCAAGATCTAGATTCAAAGGGACAACCAAGTTATGAAAGCGGTGTAGAGTACTGTGAATTTTTCTATTCATTCATGTATACAGATAGTACTAATATGTGAAGGTTAAGCATAAGCTTTTAATGATTCTAAATCGAGTATGTGATATACTGCACATTCAGAAATCACCTATGTGAGTGGGAAGTGAGGGCTGCTTCTGTGAGAATTGAAAAGGCCGAATTCTCTAAAGCACTCATGAGACTAGACGGTGTTCATGGCCAAAATGAACTCAACAGTGAAAACCAACTTTGTTCGAGGGAAAGTTGTGTGTTTTCTGTTGTCTAGGTTTACACTAAAGGTCGACAGTTCAAAGACATCGAGTCTACTAATTGACCGAGTAAGTTCGATAGGTCTCCACTAGGGTAAGTTCAAAGTTTCAGACTATTTATCTCGATGCAACGATCTCTCATGGCATATTCGCACATTGCATGTCATGCATTCATGAAGAGTTTTGATGGTTGAAATTCTCATTCATGTGGGGGATTGTTGGAACTTTGCTTTCAAAGTCCCATATGAAGTTGAATGAGAAATGAAGAGTTGTTTCGGCTCGTAATAGAAATGAAGAGTTGTTTTGTTTCGTCGAATCTTTTCGATGAAACCGTGCGACTTCGTGACGTTTCATCGAGAAAACGTGTATTTTCCTCGATGAACCCTTTCGACGAAGCCATATGTCTTCGTAACTCTTCGCTTCACTCTCTATAAATAGAGCATGGGCCATCGCATTAGTTACGAGGATAAGACACGAGCATTAGATACAATTGCTATGTTCGTCATTCATTCATCATCGTCATCACTTTTGTGCGACTATTCCGCAAACTTGCGTTCGAATGAGTCCTTTGAAGACGTACCACTTCAAAGGAACGCGATCCGTTCTATCCTAAGAGGCAATTGCCCAAGAACCTTGGGTACCGATTGATGGGGCAAATTTATCTTAAGGACACAACGTTATTTCGTTGGGTTCAGATCATTCATCTTCATTCAAATTACTTGTTTACGATTGGTTTCGGATTTGTCTATCAACCTATTTTTCATATCATGTTTATATGCAACAACAATCTTAATATATGAACCACTACCCTCTTAGTGGACAACATAAAGTTCTCTAGTATAACTAGAGCAGTCAATATGGGTCAGTGACCCATATTTAGTACAAATAGGTTAAATATGAGTTCTAAGTTTGTAAATGGTTGAATGAAAATGGGTCCAAAATATTTAAGTTGAATTAGATAGGCAAAAAATAGGTTACATACTTAAACCTATTTTCGACCCATATTGGTCCCATTTTCAACCCATGAGGACAGCTTCCTTCCACAAGTTACAAATGAATCTAAGACCTCAAAGGCTTTTTTATTATTATTTTTTAATAAAAATTGCCACTTCCTTTCACAAGTTGCAAATGGCCCCAAGACCTGAAAGGCTGGTTGCAAATCGACCCAACCCAACCATTTAACACATCTAAGTGTAATCACAAATCCCGACTTCGGGGACTTGGGTACCCAGTCCAAGAGTGTCAAGGTGTTGGACTCGAACCCGACCTCTAGGGCTTAGGCCTAGCCGTCGATGTCTCAAGCCCGACCTCTGTCAAACTAGGCTCTGCCTCCGAGGACCTAAGCAAGAGTAAGCTTTGGTGTAACGCCCCAGAATGTCACGTAGTACGTGTTCTTTCCTTTTATGCTCATAAATTGTAAGTACATACGTGGAAGCGCAACAAAAATTTTCATAACATCCTAAACAAGCAATCGCACGAGTTTAATTTATATACTTATGCATCATTTATTTAAATTAAACATCAGTTTAAAACCTTACTATATCGTCCAAACAAAATACAAAATACAAAGTCTTGGGAAAAAGGTCGGGTCAACTAGCACCTCTACTCCATATTATACCAAAAGTGAGCCTAACATTAACCAAGCCACCATCCAACTTTGGGGTTGATGGCTACCGGCATCATTTCGTCCCCTCCATCGTCATGTCCGGAGGACCATCCTACATATATGGAAAAAAAAGGAGTGAGGCAAAACCTGATAAATGAAATCTATAAGTCTAAGGTAGCAGAGCAGCTTAAAACTCAGCATGGTACCAATAAAAAACTTAAGTTCAAAGCAATACAACATAACCATAAATGACAAATTCATAAGCAATTAATTTATCTCTCCAATCATGATGTGACGATGAAAACCACTAATCATTGTTGCATAAGATTATCCATTCGGATACAATTAGATGGCATGTTATTTCGTGATGCACATATACCATGTAGAAGCACCACTACACACAGGGAATAACTATTCCTTACTAGTCATGAAACTTGTCGATATACATACGTAACTTGTCATGAAGCTCACCAGTAGACATACAAGGGATTCCATACTTGTCACTAGCCAGGATTAGGGGTGTCCTAAAAAAAAAAAAACCATAGCCGGCCCGACTCGACCCGGCCCGAAAATTCACCATAATTTCAGGCCTTTTCGAGTCAGCTTGGTACTGTTTGGCGTCCGAGTCGGGCCGGCCCAATTCCGGCTCTTCTTTTTTCACCCATATTTTCTTTTAAAATTTAATTTATTTTTATTTTTATTTTTTATATTCTTTAATTTGGTGACATTTCAAGTAATTTTAATTCCAAAAATAAGAAATAAGAAGCGGACCCGACCCGACCCAACCCAAAAAAAGCACGGGCCTGGTTAGGCCAGGTACTGTTCCGTTTTGAGCTGGCTCAGGTTGGGCCGAGACCCATCCCATCCTGGGCCGTTGACACCCCTAGCCAGGACTTATCTCAACCCACGATGCATCTCGAGTACTCTTGGGGTATTGTCACCACTAACTTTTGGAAAATGGAACTGTAAATACCTTTTTACCATATTATCATGGGCATCGTCTACGTAGAAAGCATACATACATGGAGACAAGTAAGGTTGAGGGTTGCGAGCCCTCGCTTGGAATTGGGCCAAGAGCTCGTGGCCACTGAGCTAGGGTCGCAAGCCCTTGCCCAATGGCGGGTGGAGGTCGTCGACCCTAACAAAAAAAAACATAAAGGAAAAATTATTTAAAAAGAAATTAAAAATTCTAAAAATAATAAGATATTATTGAGAATTATTCACCCCAGCGCTTGCCGACCAAATGGACTGAATAAGCACAATTGCGAAAGGTTTACAACTCAATTGGCAAAAAAAAAAGTTTAATACTGAGTTGACACAATTTCAATAAATTTATGACTTTTTGAATAAATTTTCCCCAAAAAGCGAACGCGGCGCGAAAAACCAATTTCTTACGAGTTGATGGGCCACCACATTTACATTGGAGAAAATCGGGCGAGAAGACATGTTGGGATTTCGCCTTTGAATCGAAAATGGAGCAATGCAAAAGGAAACGAACAAATAAGTAAATAGAACGACCCTCGAAAGTTATAAGCTCCCAAAACAAAATCCAAATTGATAGATCCACTCCCGCCTGCAGTACAATTTCACGGATCATTGTACACCCGACCCAAGCACTAGCACATCCCCCTCCGACTGAATAAGAAGAGAAGAGAACCCCCCCCCTCGTTAAACCGTGATCCAACTCCAGCCGCGTGGTTTCTCGTGATTGTTTCTCTCTCTCTCTCTTTCTCTCTCTCTCTACACGAACAAAACCACCACCTTCTCCCTCCTCCTCCTCCTCCTCTCCTTCTTCTTCATCGCCTTCCCAGGTACTCACTCTCCTCTCCCTATTCATACTCTGTTTCTCTCCTTCCCTGCGCTTCTCCCTTCTGGGTCTCTGCTCCTTCCTTCGTAATCCCCGGCTTCCGCTTCTCCACGCTCCGTCGCGGCCGCCATCGTCCAGTCCCGTTCTCGGTTGATCGGTAGCACGGGGGACCCGCTAGATCTCGATCACCCACTGTTCCTTTTCCGCAGGCGCTTCGAATCCCTCGATTCGTTTCGGCAGTGAGAAAGCTCTTCTTTGATCCGGAGGGACGTCCATGGCGTCTTCGAGCCCCGCCTTCAGCTCCGAAACCGCGGCTGATTTCCACCGCAAGAAGCGACGGAAAATCGAAGCCGACGACGCGGGGGACCTGAATCGGAACCGGAAGGCGGCCGCCGCGACGGGCGAGATCAAATGGAGGTCCCCCACCCAGCAGCGGCTCTACTCCACCAAACTCGTCGAGGCTCTGTCGCGATCTCGCCGGAGCTCCTCCTCCTCCTCCGTCGCTGCGGCGGCGCCTCCTTCCTCCGGGGCCGGGGAAGTCCGCGGGATCGCGGACCGAGTCCTCGCGACGGCGGCCAAGGGAAGAACCCGGTGGAGCCGGGCGATCCTGGCGAGCCGCCTGAGGATGAGCCGGCTCGGAAAGCACCACAGGAGGGCCAGGGCCCCGACCGGGCGCGGCCGGCTGAAGAAGCCTCCGCCGGCGGCGGCGCGGGCGCTGGAGGGTGGGAAGAGGAGGTTGCCGGCGGTGGAGAGGAGAGTGAAGGTGCTGGGCCGGCTGGTCCCCGGTTGCCGGGGGATCTCGGTGTCGAACCTCCTGGAGGAGACGAGCGACTACATTGCGGCCCTCGAGATGCAGGTGCGGACCATGACCTTCATCACCCAGCTCCTCTCCAGCTCGCAGCCGCCGAGAGACCAGCTCGGCTCCGGCTCCGGCTCGGGCTGAGCCGGGAGCCGCCGCCCTCGCCGCCGCAAGAGGGTGGTCATTAGTTGTAATGTTTTCTCTTTTCTCGTTTCGACTTTTTGTTTCTTCGAGAGGATTAAAAATTTCATGTTGTTATTCTATTCTATTGTTATTGTTATTATGTAAATGACCTTTTCTTAATCTTCTCTCTCTCTCTCTCTTCTCATCACCTCACCACTATCTTGGCATCAACCTCTCATTGCTCTCTTATCTTTTCCTTAATCATTTTTAATTAGCGGACACCTAATTTTGATTCCCTTTTTCGTATTAGATAAGACTTGTCAACCATGGTTTTGCTTAAGAAAAAGCTTCATGATTTGGAGCCCGAGTTAATTGCTTTTTCTTTAGATTTGGTATAAAACTTGTTGTGGCACGTCGTATAATTGATTGGCGATATTTCGATGATCCGTCGTATTTTTTGTTTTAAAAAAAAGTGAGATTAAGCCCATCAAGTGGACACCTTTTAGGCCCACAATTTAAGGAAAATTAAAACTGAAAAGCAAAGGGGCACTCAATTAGATGGATTCACTTGTTTGGACAGCATTTGCCTAGAGTTTATCCCACATGATTAGTGTTCTCTCAAAGTGATCGTGGACAAATGTGGAATTTTGGTGCATTAGCATTCAGTGCCCGGATTAACTTTTGACTTTGTTGAAGGGGGGGGGGAAGGGCTGGCGTGTAATGATTAGTGTTAATGACCGACAAAGAGAAGTGGGTGTTTTGTAGACCAAGGTGGTCTGGTCCGATCCGGTCTCTCGTCTCTCGTTTTAGGCAATGTCGTTCGGCTGCGTGAGATGTGCGTTTCATCTGTTTGGTCAGGAAATTGTGGGATTAGCATGACAAGAATGTGTCTGTGTGTGTGTTGTAAGGTCAAGAATGCCGTCTTTGTCGTCGAAGAACGTTGTCAAAGACCATGATTGGATCAACCGAAAAGCACGACAATCTCCAATCTCAATCGATTCATGAGATTCCACGACCGTTCATGAAACATTGGGTTTTCCCGCGTTATGTGCGATCAATGCATCGAAAACCATAAATTTTCCTTAGTTTTTTTTTCTGGCTGAGTGTCCTTGGAATACTCATTAACAGAAGCCCTATAGTTGTACTTATCCGGAGTTCTTTGTAGTCAGTCATAAAACGGCGTCGCCCTCTCGCTCTCGGACAAAAGAGTTCTTCTCAAGACACCCTTTTTACACATTTGAGTTTGAGAGCTGAGACACGGCTGGCGTCACTGCTCCAACTGGAAGCAATACAAGCACAGCATAAGATGGCCAATGTGTAACCATCCTAGAGATTACCCACACACAAAAAACAAAAGATTACAAGGGCAAATTGAGTTGACAAAATCTGATTTTGGGTAGGGGGAGAGATGGGTGACAAAAGTGGAGAGGCGGCATGTCATGTGGCAAGCAATTTGGCCCCCTCACTTTGTCTCTCTTTTTATTATTATTATATTGGGGTTTTTTTTTAAAAAAAATCTTTTTGTTGTTTTGCATGAGTGATACCCACAAACAAGCACAGTGGCCATAACATGTGCCTCCCTGTCCCTACAATGCCATGTGCTCCTCCACCGCTCTACCCCACCCCTTCTTCCCCCCGCCAAAGTGACTTGCATGTGATGTGAGGAAGAGGAGGTGTGTGTGTTTCCCGACTTTTCAAAGTCATCAATGCATGATTTTTTAACCCTTCTTTTCCTTTAACCAACATGCATGCATCTTAATTTACAACTTACTGGTTAAACAACATGTCTAATGCTGCAATTCGATTTGGAAAATGATAAGGCGATTAAAGATTTGCGACGCGTCTGAATAGGGTTCGTTCGTTTAAATTATTGATTAGAATTTATCGCGCAACGCTCCCAAGAATAAGTTTTTTTTTTTTTTTTTTTTGTTCCTAGTGTGGCTCGATCGGCAAATATAGCGATCAACAACAACGTCCCACATGGTCATGGACCTCCTCCCCCGTCATCCAAACACACACACGGCGCGGTTAGAAGATGACTTAATTAGGTAGATGCATCAATTTTCTGTTCACATGGCACGTTAAATATGTCGCAACACGAGAGAATGTAAGGTTCGTGCATTTTCTAGTGAGGCTTGGGATAGTTGACCACATAGCATTTACTTTAAAGCAGCAAATTTTCAAGGAAAAGGAAACAATTCCTTTTTTTTTTTTCTCTTTTTCTTAAGATATGGTAACATTGTATTTACTTGAAACTAAGTGATCCAAAAGCAAATGACTTTATTTAGGGAAAATTTCAAATAAGGATTTGAAATGTCCTCATTTTTTTTTAAATAAGAGCCTGGTCAAGGCATTTTCATCATTTTCTCTTTAGATGTCTTTTTTTTTTCTTTTTTCCTTTTTTATTTTCTCTTTTCCCTTTATTTCGACTGGCGAGGATCGTTGGTCGCTAGCGACCCTCGCCTCGACGGCCACAGTAGCTAGCAAGGGCCTGGGCAAGGGCCCCCAGCAGCCTGCAAGGTAATCAAAGGAAAAAAAAAAGAAATGGGAAAAAGAAAAAAAAAAGAAAAAAAAATTAAAAAAAAAAAAAGAAGAAGAAGAAATGACGAGAACATCTTTGGTCAGGCCTTTTTTGAAAGAAAGATGACATTTCACAAAACAATTTAGGAATTTCTTTTTTTTAAAAAAAAATGAGAGCATTTCGGGCGTTGAGTAAGAATTTTCCCCCTTATTTATTCATGGCCAGCTACTACACTTGCAAAGGAAAATAAGTTGTCTCATTTTCGATCTAGGGTTGCCACAATGTCGGAAGATTTTGTCCTACCTTGGCCCCTACTCAGGCGACTTGTCCCCATCACACATAACTTGAGAATAATGGGGTCGGAAAAAAAAATGTATTTTTCGATTTTATCTTACCTAGGATTTCCAACAATACACACCAAAAATTCAATTTTTTACACGAACTGCCCCTCTGGCGTTCCCACATCGGGATGTGGGACGTGTCCTCACACGTGAAAAAATTAAATGATTTGGTCATAATGTAGTCCGGGCAACACGTTGGATGGTGACCCAAGCCGAATTCCTCCATTGAATGCCCGCGGACCTAACGGAGGATGAATCTTTGTTAGCCTTGAATTCCTAGACATGTCTTTGTGATAAAGATTCTTGATGATGAAGACACGAACTGATGTCCTCTCTTTGGCTCTTTCCCGAAAATGAAATCCTACCGACGCTCCGGTTTACTATATATGTTAGGTTCGATAGCCGGGGAAACGTAGGAGTGTGCACGGTCCGAGTGAATTAGCAAGCGGGGTACGATGGTTGTGGGGGGTGAAACCTTCGGAAATACCTTGGAGGGGGCCGTTTTCGAAAGTTCAATTCAGGGGTCGATACGGCAAGGCTAGCGACATTGAGAATTGATGGAGCCAATTTGGCTATGTTGGTTCCTTGAGTTGAATCGAAACCGGTGCACAACACCTAGGTTCGCGTTGTCTTCTCTTGGACAACGAAAATATATATATAAGAGATTAGCCGGCTCTATCACGTGCTCATACCAGCAGATTGGATGGATTGTTCAAAAAGTCCTAAATTTACTATAGGCGGCCAATTCAGTTCAACAACGTGCACTGAATTGACCTATTGATAATAAATTTAGGACTTTTTGGAGAATTTTCTCGCAGATTTGAAGATCAAAGTCAGATATGGGTCCATGAAATCCCGAATAATCACAGCCAATCCAAAGAAGAAAAGAGGAGAAAATGCATCTCCGAGTTTCCAACAAAGGCAGAGAAGCGATGGCCACCCACGTTTTAGGTCGATGGTGGTGACTGGTGAGGGTTGGGTTAGGACAAAAGAAACAATAAACGTGGGCGGGGGAGAACAGGACAACAGCCTTTGGCAGGTAGCGACGACCTTTGTGTGGTGACGCCTCCGCTCCGACGACGTTTTCGTGGCCTCCCCTCATCCGTCTGTCCGCCCGATTTGAAAAAGGTCTTTTCTTTGACCTCCTCATAATTCTCCACGTGGTGGGGTTCCGTTCTTTCCTTGGCCGAGATGCATTAGCTGTCTCCCGGAAAAAATTGTCAAAAATTTATTGTACTTTTACTAATTCGACCATAGACTTTTTTGCATTTGTATCAATTCAGTCCTAAATCTTTTTTGCATTAGTGTCAATTCAGTTCATCCGACCAATTTTGACCGATTAACATTGCCGACACAATTTCTAATAATTTTTTAATTTATTTTTTTTCTTTCTTTCTTTTTTTGGTTCTCTTCTTCCTCCAAGACCCCGCTCGGCTGGCTCGGCCTAGCCAGGTCCTTGTCAGCCATGTCATCGCCGTTGGCGATTCCTTCTCTGACTCGAATCTGGATAGTACAAAGAGTGATCAATCGAGCAAGCCCGATGGCTAGCTTGGGAACAAGACGAGAGATTCGAAGGGTGAGGGATAAAATCGCCAACGGCGACACCATGCCTGGCAATCACTAGCCCTCGGTGATCGGTCGGAAAATTCAGGAAAGAAAAAAAAAAGAAAGAGAAAAAATAAATAAATAAAATAATTTCAACACCGGCCCCATCACTTCAGTGATTTTCGGCCAAAATTGGTATATGATTTAATTGACAAAAAAAATTAGGATTGAATTGATACGACCATAATGGTTTTTTAAGATATATATATATATATATATATATATATATATATATATCATTGCAACGGACGAGGAAGAAGAAGCCCCTCTATTTGGGCATATTAAGCTTCAAGGATCCATTAGCTCTTTATCCTCGTAAGACATTGATCCTGCCATCGACCTTTTCCCCTTGAAGGTAATGGTGGGAGAATAAGTAGGACTGATGATGAAAACACTGGAGATTGCAATTTCCTAGGATTAAAGATGAGCACGGGTATCAAACATAGTTAATCTCACGATAATACGAAGAGAGACCCAGTTGCAAAATCGAAGAGACAGATTCACAATCACCGATCCCGCTTCTCCCCCCCAGATTCAATGCTGAATGAATCGAAAAACCAAAAGCCCTTCTTGGGTTTCTTCCCCAATGACATACCAAGAGCCCCCAAGATTTCACTACAAGTAGCATTCCATGTCGAACGAGCACACCGTATCTGCAATACAGCGGACTTTGAGAAGAAGAGAAGGATGCGTACAACTCGTGCGACGCCCCATACTGCCTTCGACCCCGCGACCTCCAAGTACAATGTCACCTACGATGGTAGAACCATCGAAACGACAGTGACTGACAAAGGTGCTGTGGTCGACCAATGGGTACAAGAGATTCTGTCGCGCCACGCCGAGAGCCCGACCGTCGTAGGTTTGGACATAGAGTGGAGGCCTCACGTGAACCGGCGGATGAGCAACAAGACCGCCACCCTGCAGCTCTGCATCGACAAGAGATGTCTCATCGTTCAACTGTTCTACGTGGACTACGTTCCTCAATCGCTCAAGGACTTTCTCAGAAACCCAAGCTTCGCTTTCGTTGGGGTGGAGGTCAATGGTGACGTGGACAAGCTCAGAGTTGAGTACGGCCTGGAGTGCACCGTGCACAAGGATGTCCGCGGGCTGGCAAAAATGCGTTGGCCGGGGAGGTTTCGTAAGCCGGGCTTGAAGGATCTAGCGCTTGAGGTGGTGGGTCTTGTCATGGACAAGCCCAGGCATGTCGTCTTGAGTGACTGGCAGGCGAGGGTGCTCAGTATGAACCAAGTGGAGTATGCCTGTATTGATGCATATGCTTCGTACAAGCTTGGCACTGCACTTCTCTAGGAAGCCTAAGTTATAAGATCGTGAGGAAGATTGCTTTATGGTAAGAACAGAGCCTATGGAGCTTGTGCAATGGTTTAGAAGTAATGTTCTGTGGGGTTATCATCTTGCTCATGCAGTCATAATAAACTGAAATTTTATAATGCATCGTTTATATCTTGGCTACCATTTCATGCGACATAACAGAACACGAAATGCAGAAAGAAGATCATTTTCCAGCCGGACATAATTTCCTTAAAAAGAATCAAGTCCATTCCGCCGCCAACAAAAAAAAAAAAAAAAGAGTCCGAAATGTGGATGCTTGCACTAGACAGTTATGTGCTTTTCTGTCCATTAACACAGAGCGTGCAAAAGTGTGTTCAAAATGGTGTTTTCCCAACAAAAGGCAGTACCAAGGGCATGAAATTGATCTCAACACAAGTAAAACCTGTCTATGGCAGTTTAATTTGCTTCTGGAATAAGAAGCGCAAGCACGGAAGGAATTCTGCATGTGCATACCGAAGCAAGGATATGCTTTGGTTACTTTCGACAGGAACGGTGTCCTCAAGCTTTGACAGGCTCGGCTCGAGGTCTCCAGAGTCCGATCCTATATTTGTGGGCGTACTTCAATATCAACTTCCTCTGCGAAAACGAACGGCAACTTAGTGTGCTCTTCAGGAAGAGTGTAAATCGTATCGTTATTTGCTTGAAGACTGGTTAAATCTCTAGATCCCACACATGGAGCTGGCGCTTCTCGACATTGATTCAACTATAGTAACAGTAATAACATGGAGCACCAAATAAAGAAAAATCATAGAGCGGCACAACAAAAGACGGCTGTGTTGACAACACTATCCTCATCCAGGTCCAGAACCATAGGAAAACACCAGAATGAATGAGCAAACCCATGCGTCCACATTCAACACATTCACTATCCGATGACTTTCTCCAAAGTATCTAATGCAAATATGCATGCCGGCAAGATCATCATCCACTAGCAAAATAACTTCGAGGGGAAAAAATGAGCAGTTCCATGTCTGCCCTTTTACGTATACAAGGGTTTAGCTTACATGTTTACAAGGAATGCCGAACTTCTTGAGCTTGAGCGTCCGGGAAACAAGTAACTTGTTAAAGTCACCAATCTCTGACTCAAGCTTCGCGACATGGGCTTCGACCCCTCCACCGATCCCTTGCAAAAACTCCGGTATCCCCACCTTGACTACACAAAGAATGCGGATAAAAACATGTCCTTAGATGTTAAATTGGCGCTTCCCGAACTTTTTCTTTGACAGCATGAGAATGAGGATCTCTAAAACTGTAGCTTGTTACTGAATCAAGCATAAAGTGAAAACCTTCCTCAAACCCCGAAGCTAATAGCTATAGACATAACCACACCACATCAGAGCTATAAACTCTCTTGTCCCGAAGACTAAAAACTATGTGCATCAGAATCAAATCAGTACCAATCCGGCACGAAAACAATTAAACGGCCCAGCGCAGCTACCCATCATCACCATCAAAAAGGCATTGCTCTGCAAACCCATCATAAGTTACTGCGCTCTTAGCAAATATAACTGAAAGCCCATCTAAAAACACACATTTTTCAGCTCATTCAGATAATTCGCCCGGACATCCGCAGCCCCCCAAAAGGAAAACGCTCTTTTGCGAAGAACTTCATGGGAAAGAACAAAGGAAGAAGAATCTAACCCGCGAAGAAACAGAGACCTACCGGCGTATGAAGGCGATCTTGAGAAGAATCGGGAAAGCACGGGAACGAATGAATCGGACTGCGCAATCGGCGAACCACTGCCCAATGTAGAAACCCTCCTCAAAGCCATCGCCATCTTCAAATGGGAGGGAAAAATCCGGCAATTTGTGACGAACGCCTCTTTTAGTGCTCTGTCCTCGCTTTCGGGCTTCTGGGTCGAAGATCGATCGTGGTCCGCAGCCCAAATGTGGGATTTTTTGGGGGCTAATTGAAGTGAAACGGGCACATCCCGGGCCGAAACTCCTCTTATCAATTTTCAGCTCCGCCAAGTCACTGCCAATTTGACCACACACACACACACAAAAAAAGTCACGGCCACGTGTCGATTTTCTGGTGGTCCACATGAGCTCGTTTATACCACATGAGCAAATGATCCGTGAGAGTTGGTTCAAGGTGCGATCTCGTAATTCAATTTAAGCCATGAACTTTTGACATTTTTATATAATTCACGAACTACATTTAATATTTATTAATAGTTGAGAGACCATATTGCACAAGTAAAAGGTTCATAGACAATAATACACATTGAATCAAAGTTTAGAGATTGTTGATGCATATTCCAACATGGAAATCCAAATTGTCTCCCAAAAAGAGAACAAAACTCAATGGAGCATCTACGTTAAATTAACAAGATCAATTGGCTTCCATCATCTTGCTTGCTTTTATTTTAATGTACCTTTGTCAACATTTCAACACCCATTTGTGCAATTTATTAAGTTCGAGCTGATACTGACATTATCATCATTAAAAGTTATTTCCATCGTAACCTATGATTCGGAATAGAATCTACTGAATCATACTACTTTGTCAATTTTTCCATATATGAAAATAAGCATCATAATTTCACGGCCATTGAATTATCAAGGAAATATTTTCGAGGCATTCTAATTCGTATATGATTGAGCAAGAATGGCTTAATATGTGCGGTTAAATTTAATTTGGTTTTTCGAGTTTTCCTTGAGGACAACTTACTCAACCTGAAGATATATCCGCCAATTTTCAGAGAGATTTCAAGAATCGATTTTATAAATTGAAACTCTAATCACGTATTGCCAAATAAAAAAAAAATACCAATTATCTTGCAATCGTCGCACTCTTACGTTTTTTTTAGTTAATGCGCTGTTCAAAGTTATGATAAGATGTTAATCACGATTTTCTTGCATTTTTTGTGCTAAATAACTATCTTAAGCCGTTGAGGAAGAGTAGTCAACGGCCCTATTTGTTGCTATGTCCTCCAAATTAATTTCATTTCGTGATACTAATCTGTTTATTTTCCTGTTCTCCCTCTCTCTCTCTTTTTTTCATCTAAAGCTCCCAAGTTTGAACTTTTTTCCTCACGAATTATCGATAAAACGAAAAAAAAAAATCAAAGTCAAAGCCAAAATTTAAATTTTCTCATGAGAATATATTACAAGAAGAAGAAGGATGAAACAAAAGCAAGATCAAAGAAAGGAAAATTGAAAAGCAGAGACAAAGCAACCAAAACTTTTAACCGACAAAAGGGAAAGAAGGAAAGAAAACATGCCCCTGGCGCAGAAAATCGGACAGAGATGAAACAAAGAGTCCGAGGATTTCACTACAAATAGCACTCAATGTATCTCCAAGACACGGACTTGAGAAGGAGAGAAAGATGCATACCACTCCTACGAGACCCCCATACTCCCTTCGATGCCGCAACTAGAGGCGTCAAATGGGTGGGTCGGGTCGGGTATGGGTCGGGTCGAATATGGTCCGACCCATATTGACCCATTTAACCCGTTTTGACCCATATTCATCCAATGCAAATTTAGTGACCCATACCCGACCCAACCCATACCCGACCCATACCCGACCCGACCCGTATTACTTAAATACTTATATATTTAGCTAAATTATGAAATATTTATTTCTTATAATTTATTAAGAAAAATTATATTGCTAAAACATGCAATTGAATTTTTCTGAAAAAATTTAAATTTTTTCTTTATAAAATAATTTTTTATTAAAATCGGCCACCTGCGACATCTGCTCGCCACTGTTGACCGTTGCCTGCTTCCTGCCATCGTCGTCCCCTCAAACTGCTGCTCGGCACCTCCGTCGCCGAAGCTGTAGCTCTCCCCGCACGGGCTGCCGCTTCTGAAGGCGTAGGGGGCGTAATCGGAGCTCGGGAAGGGAGGTACTCCGGCAGGTTTCGACGCTGACTCGTACTCGATTCTGGTTTATCTTGCCGAGTTAAGTTAAAAGACTTCAATACTAATTGACTCGTACACGCACTGTGGCGGCGGTCGACGGCCGGCGGCGGCGGAGGGTGGTGGTTGGTGATGGTGACCGGAGGTGGGCAGCGGTGACCATTGGCGGCCAAAGTAGAGCGACGGCCAAGGCAGGAGAAAAAAGAAAATAGAAAAGAAAAAAATATATAAAAAACAAATTATTAAAATATTAAAAAATTAGATTTTTAAAAAAATATTCACAAAACTTATTTATGATTGCCTTAAGATAGTTTTCTTAGCTAACCCATTTATGGCCCATTTGAAACCCATTTATGACCCATAAAGTTTTTAAGCAACCCATTTATGACCCATTTAAGTACTTAAGCTAACCCATTTTTTGACCCACCACCATCAAATATGGGTCAAATGTGGGTTCTAGACCCATTTTGCCACCTCTAGCCGCAACCCCCAAGTACGATGTCACCTGTGAAGGTAGAACCATCGAAATGACGCTGGCTAACAGAGGTGCCGTGGCCGACCGGTGGATACAAGAAACTCGCTCGCTCCATGCCGAGAGCCCGACCGTTGTAGGGTTGGACATAGAGTGGAGGTCTCATGCGAAGTGATGGATGAGCAACAAGACCGCCACCCTGCAGCTCATGCCTGATCGTTCAGCTATTCTACATCGACTACGTTCCGGAATCGCTCAGGGACTTCCTCGGAGACCCGAACTTCGCTTTCGTAGGGGTGGAGGTCGCCGGCGGCGCTTACAAGCTCGGAGTCCAGTACGGCCTGGAGTGCGCAGTGCACAAGGATGTCCGCCAGCTGGCGAAAAAGCGTTGGCCAGGGAGGTTCCATTACCCGGGCTTGAAGGATGTAGCGCGTGACGTGGTGGGCCTTCGCATGTACAAGCCCAAGCGTAATAGCGAGAGTAACTGGTAGGAGGGGGTGCTCTCCATGAGCCAAGTGGAGTATGCTTGTATTGATGCATATGCTTCATACAAGCTCGGCACTGCACTTCTCCAGGAAACTAAGTTATAAGATCGTGAGCAAGATTGCTTTATGGTTAAGAACAGGAGCCTATGGAGTTTGTGCAATAATTTAGTAAGTGATGTTATGTTGGGTTCATCATCTTGTTCATGCATTTGATAATGAACTGAAACTTGTTTTATGACGCACCATCTATAACTTTGCTGCGGCTTCATATGAACATAATAGAGACCAGAAACACAGAAAGAAGACAATTTTCCTGCGGGATATAAATTCTCTTAAAAAGGATTCCAGTGCATACCGCGAAAAAAAGGGCGAAACGTGGATATGCTTGCACGAGCCAGTTCTATGCTTTTCTGTCTATTAACACCGAACGCGCGCAAGAGATTTTGATATGGTCTTTTCCCAGCAAAAGGCAGTACAAGGGGGCCTGAAATTGATCTCAACACAAGTAAAACCTGCCTTGTAGCAATTTAAGTTACTGATGCGATATGCGCAAGCACAGAAGGAATTCTGCAGGTGCATATACTAAAACAAAGATATGCTTTGCTTACTTTCACCAGGAACGCTGTCCTCAAGCTTTGACAGGCTCGGCTCGAGGTCGCCACAGTCCGACCCTACTTCAATATCAATGTCCTCTGCAAAAAAGGAACGACGACTTAGAGTGCTCTCTTCACAAAGAGTGTAAATCATATCGTTATTTGCTTGAAGACCGGTTGCATGTCTAAATCCCACAGATGGAGCTGGTGCTTCTCGACATTGAGTAAGAACATGGAGTACCAAGTAAAGAAACATCACAGAGGAGCGCAACGAAAGACAATTGCTTTGCCAACGTTATCCAGATCCATACACCAGAATGAATGAGCAAAATCATAAGCCCAAGTTCAACGCTAAGCTATTCAATGATTTTCTCCAAAATATCTAATTCATATATACATGCCAGCAAGATGATCATCCACTAGCACAATGACCCAAACCTATGGCGAGGGGACAAAAAACGAGTATTTCCATGTCTGCACTTTTACGTATCCAAGGGTTTGGCTTACATGTTTGCAAGGAATGCCGAACTTCTTGAGCTTGAGCGTGCGGGAAACAAGTAACTTGTTGAAGTCACCAATCTCCGACTCAAGCTTCGTGACATGGGCTTCGACCCCTCCACCAATCCCTCGCAGAAACTCCGGATAAAAACATGTCCTTAGATGTCAAATTGGCGCTTCCCGAACTTTTGCTTCGACAACAGGAGAATGTTAATCTTTAAAACTATAGCCTGTTACTGAATCCAGCATAAAGTGAAGGCCTTCCTCGAACCCATAGCTATACAGATAACCACACATCATCAAAGCTATAAAGTCTCTCGTCCCAAAGACTAAAACCTTAGTGCATCACAACCAAATTACTCTGAAACCGGCGAGAAAACAATTATACGGCACAGCGCAACCACCCATCATCATTCATCACCATCAAAAAGACATTGCTCTGTTCACTGGTTAAGCTCTCGAGCAAACCCATCATAAGTTCACCGAGCTCTTAACAAAGATGACTGAAAACCCATCTATAAACACGCATATTTAGCTCATTCAGATAATTCTCCCGGACATCCCCAGCCCCCCAAAGAGAAAAATATCTCTTTTGTGAAGAACTTTATGGGAAAGAACAATGGAAGAAGAATCTAACGCGCGAAGAAACAGAGACTTACCGACTTATGAAGGCGATCTGGACAAGAATCTGGAAAGCACAGGAACGAATGAATCGGACTGCGCGATCGGCGAACCACTGCGCAATGTATAAACCCTCCTTAAGGCCATCGCCATCTTCGAATGCGAGGGAAAAATCTGGCAATCAGTGACGATCGCCTGTTTTAGTGCTCTGTCCTCGCTTTCCGGTTTCTGGGTCGATGATCGATCGTTGTCCGAAGCCCAAACGTTTGATGACATGGCCATTTGGGCCCGTGGCCCGGAACCAGCCCTTTGACCGGGCCAGCAGTTCCGAACTGGAACCAGAACCGAACTTCAAGGACCGATTTCAGTTCCCAACCGAAAAAAAAGGGCTCTTCCCCAAGGGCAGGGGGGGCCCACTGCCCCCCCCCCCCCCCTCGGGAAGAGCCGTTCGGCTCTTCTCCGAACGGGCCTCGGCCCATTAGGATTTGCAACGGCCATTTTGGCCGTTGCAAATCCCTTTAAAAAAAAAACACACACACACACACTTTATAAAAACCTCACAATCCCTCTTTATTTTTCTCATAATTTCTCTCAATTATTTCCAATACGTTTAAGTCAAATTCTCTTAAATTCTCTCGATCTGATATTCTCTCTAAATTCCGTCTCAATTCTTTGAATCAACTTTCCAATCAATTCTCTCAAAAAATGGCAAGTAGAAGCGAAAATACTAGAAAGAGAAAGAGCCCGATGGGAATGAGAGAATCTAATTTTCCTGTTCATGAATATGATCCTCGTGAATATACATGTTGGGAAGACGACGATGTTCCCAATCCCGACGTCGAGCACATCGCAACGCAAGAAAGTCTTTATCCTTCTACTGCCATTGGAGTCGAAGAATCGTCGATACCAAATGAACTAGGACGGAAGAGCCGAGAATTCGACTTATAGCTACACTTCTACAAAGTATGAAATGAAAACGAATGTAAGTTTGATATAAGCTGTAAAAATTGTCCGCAAAAATACAAACTTGGTAAATGAGATGGCTATGGAACATTTCGTCGGCATTTGACCAAAAATATCCAACGCAAGCGGGGATCGACACTAGCCAACAACAAATTTCTGGGTTCACCAATCCTAACCCCCATCCTTTATTCCGTTTCACTAATGCAATTTACAAACAAGCATTAACTAAATATGTTTCCCTTGAGCATGCTCCATTTAATACTGATGAAAATTTTAATTTTAAATATTTGGTAAACACTGCGCTGGTTCCGCAAGCACCATCTGTTCCGAAAACTACTCTTAAACGCGAACTTAAACGAGTTTATAAAGATCGAAAAAATGATTTGAAAATATTTTTTTGAAGAATTCAAAGGACGTGTACATATTAGGTAGTGATATTTGGAATGATTCTTGGAATATTAATTCTTATATGGGTGTCACATGCCATTGGATAGGTGATGATTGGGTTATTCAAAAAAGACTTTTTACATTCCTAGTTTTTTCTAAAAGACATGCGGCCCATAATATTTATAGAATAATGAGGCAAGTTTTAGAAGAATATGGTTTGATTAATAAAGTTTTTTCAATTGGTTTTGATAATACCACCGCAAATACTGCTTCCATTCCCGAGTTAGAAAAAATGTGTAAACCCTCTTTTAGCAGATATTTTTTTCACATTAGATGTGCTTGTCTTGTTTTGAATTTATGTGTTCAAGATGATTTACGAGTTTTTGTAACTTCTATCCACCCAATAAATAGTGCAATTAGATTTTTATGGAGCCATCCTCAACTTATGAAAGCGTGGGGAAAATTTTGTAAAGAAAATAGGAGAAAGGAAAAAGGTTTCCAAAAGATGTTCCGACTCGTTGGAATTCTACCTACGAGATGCTTCTACAAACTTTTGATTACAAAGATTTATTATTTCAAACACTGTTCCCGATATTGCTTTACTCCCGCAACATTGAGACGTTTGTAAAAAAAAATTAGATTGTTTAAAAAAATTTAATGATGCTACTAAAATTTTATATGGTATTTATTATCCTACTACGTATTTATTTTTAACAGAGTGTGTTAATATTGCTAATATTTTTAATGCATATGAAAAAGATACTGAATTAGCTTCGAGTATTTTAGTAATGCGAGAAAAATGGTTGCATTATTATTTGAACATTCCTCTTGTCTACTTAGTTGGTATTGCTTTCGATCCACGTACTAAATTAAATGGTTTATTAGATTATCTGAATGCTTATTATTATGATTGTTATATTTGGATGAAGTAACAAATATTTCTATTATACAAGTAGAGGTTAAAGAAGCTACAGTAGCATTATATAATGAATTTTGTAATAGGTATGGTTTAAGTGATAGTGGATGTGGATCTGCCCAGCATAGTATCTCAGAAAGCGATGCGGGTATTTCACTACTTAGTAGAGGGTATAAAATGCTCAAGAGTAAGCAAAATTTTTTTTAGAAATTGATATCAACAGGTAGTATTTTCGAATTAGAAAACTATTTAACAATTTCTTTTGAATTTAGTGATTCCGAACACCACGCAGATCTCAAGATTCTTGAGTGGTGGAAGAACCATTCAACTCAATTTCCAGTTCTCTCCCTCATCGCGAAAAAAATAGGAGCGACCATTTCTTCAACAACTGCGGTTGAACAAAGCATTTAGTCCTGGAGGATTAATTTTGGACTCCCGCCGTTCAAGATTAAGTCCGGAAAGTGTGAAGTATCAAACTTGTATCGATGATTGGACAAAGGCTAGATTTCGCCAACAAGAGCTGGATCGAGAATACGAATTCTTCAATGATGATTGTGGAGATACTACCACCACCACAAGGGCTACCGACGATTGACGATGAGGTAAGTTAGGGGTTACCAAAGGTAAGAGAACTACATGGGTTTTGATTCTTCTATCCCCAAGAAGATATGTGGACACTTAATGATAATTCATTAAGTTCAAGCCCATGCATTCTCTCTCTCTTTTTTTTTTTTCAAATTTTATTACAATGTACAATTTGATTATAATTTATAATTTATTTATTTTATTTTATTATTTTAAAAATAAAATTAAAAGTTCTGAACCGGAACCGGGAACTGGCCCAGAACCGCCAGTTCCACCTTTTGGCGGAACCGGAACCGCCGGTTCCGCTGAACCGGCCATGTCTTGATCTTTTTGGGGGCCAATTGAAGTGAAACGGGTAAATCCCGGGCAGAAACTCTTCATAATAGTTTAGGAAAAACAGCACAAATAATCTCTAAATTTTCATCCAATGTGTAATTTCGTCCATAAATTTTTAATTTGTTAATTATTATCTCTGAAATTTGATTCAACATGCAATATCATCCCTAAATATTTTATTCAATATTCGATGTAGTACCTAAATTTTTGAATATTTTCATATAATCTACGGATTACATTGATCATTTACCAATAGTTAAAATGTCATATTAAGCAAAATTAAAAATCTAGGGATAATATTGCATATTGAATCAAAGTTCAGTGACTATATTGCATATATACAAAATGACGGTGCACGTTAACTCAAATTTCATGGACCATTTGTAGATGGTGATCCTAATTTCGACACGGAAATCCAAATTGTTCTTCAAACAAGAGTACAAAATTCAATGGTCCACCCACGTTAAATTAACAAGATCGACTAGCTTTCATCATCTTGCTTGCTTTAATTTTACTGTACCTTGGACGACATTTGAAAACCCATTTGTGCAATTTATTAAGTTCGATGTAATGCTAATATTATGATTACCAAAAATTATTTCTATTGTGACCTATGACTAAACATGAGCAGGATATAATCTACTATTTTGTCAATTTCTCCAAAAATGCATGTACAAGCATCATAATCTCGTGGCCTTCAAGTTACTCATATATGATTGAGCAAGAATGACTCAATATGCACGACAAAATTTGATTTGGTGTTGTGAGTTTTCTCTAAAGACGACTTACTCAACCCAAAGACACGTCGGTCAATTTTCAAAGAGATCTCAAGAGTCCTTTTATAAATATAAACTTCGATCACATGTAACCAAAAAGTTTGATTAGCAAGTATTTATGGGAAAAGTACCAAAAAGTCTTAAATTAGTCCTAATGCTTTTTGCGTTGATATCAATTCAGAGCCAAAATCGCCGACAAGGACACTGGCCTTCCTAGATGGCGCGACTTGCGCTAACATGGACATTATTTATGCACAAAATTTGCAAGGAAAGTGGATTTTAGAGGTGATTACACAAATATGCACTGAACTAATGCAAACACGGTTTGCTCTTCTATTCCCTTTTGAGATGAACTGATATTTTTCTACATTAATACAACATTCTCAGTTGTCGGCTCTTCCAAGTTCCAAAATGACAAGATAAAACACACGAAAGACAGCCCTAACTAATGACATTTCCTATTCATGGGTTGGAACATAGTGGCCTAAGTTGGGTTACAATTCGAGTTCACACTCTACATCTGAAAAGTTGAGCTAGAATCAACGTAAAATGTGATCAAATCGCAGTGGTGCGTAATGGCCGAAAACAAATTCTCGATTTTACGAATGATTATACGAAGTACAACCCATTTCACGGTGTGATAAAATCGAAAAATCACCAGAGAATTTCCAAAAAAAAGTCATCCGTTCGATTTTAAAATGCCTTCGTCATCGATTGATCGATGAAATTGATGGTCGATGTCGAATTTTTTTAAGCTAACGCGTCGTTCAAAGTTATGATAAGATGCTAATCATGATTTTCATGTATTTGTTATGCTAATTAATGATCTTAAGCCGTTGAGGAAGACCAGTCAACGGCCAAATTTAATTTCATTTCGTAATACTAATCTGTTTACGTCGTGTTCTCCCTGTTTTTTTTTTTTTCATGTAAAGATCCCAAGTTCGAACTTTTTTCTGTCACGAATTATCAATAATAATAATAATAAAAATAATACACAAAGCCAAGATTTAGATTTTCTCACGAGAACCCGAGAATATTACAAGAAGAAGAAGGATGAAACAAAAGAAAGAGCAAAAGGGAAAATTGGAAAGCAGAGACAAAAGCGACCAAAACTTTTAACAGAGAAGATGGAGAAAAGACCGCACGTGCCCCCACGTGCTCCAGCTCATCCACCGATCCAGGACCAAATCTCACATGTGCAGGATCCGACCGCCGACCGCCCCCCCCCGGCGCCCGTCGGGTTCGTTGCCCCCGGGCGAGTTAGATGGTGCATCCGCAGAAGAGGAAGAAGAAGCAGAGCATGGAGACGAGGGCCACGGACTCGAACGCCGTAACGAGGCTCCACACGACGTCGTCCAGGATCGAGAAGCCAAGCCCCAGCTCCGGCCACCGGAGGAAGCCCCACCTGTCTCCGCCGACGACCCGCCGGGTGGCCGTGAAGTAGGAGGACACGAGCTGGGGCCACCGGAAGATGGAGGATCGGAGAGGGAACGAGAAGTCCAGCCACCGCAACGACGTCACCGACCACCTCCCCGACATCTCCGATCCCAATCTCTCTCTCTCTCTCTGGAGAAGTGCGAGAAGCTTGATTCCTTCTCTTTTAAAATGCAAAGCGCATCTTTGTATACCCTGCTTTTGGGGGGTCACTCGCTTTATTACAGCCCCTCTCTCTCTCTCTCTCTAAAGGGTTGTTCTAGCATGTCCTCAAAAGCTTAAAGTTGGGATTTTTATAGTGGAAGATATTTGATTATTGGGAAGATTGATTGATGGGGTACGGTTAGCTGCGCAAATGGAGGGATCTACTTTTTTGGCTTTTCAAAACGACAGCCATGCCAAAACAGTAGCGACTTAGTATATCTCTTGCATAAGACAAGAAAAAAACAATGTAGGAAAATGTCTTGCATGTAGTTCAAACTTTGTCCTTTGGACAGCATTCAAAGAAATTCAAAATTTTGGCCACAAAATTCAAAAAGCTTTTGACATTTTGGAGGTTTGGATCTTTTGCCCCTCTTTTTTCCACAGCAATTTTTCCCTTTTGAATGGGAGCAAGGGCAACAGAAGAGATCAAATGTTGTCTCAAACAAGTTTTACATTTTCTCAATCACTTTAAAATAAGAAACTGACGATTAGCAACAGCATATGTAAGGCAATGAATGACTAGTCAAAGAGAAGCTTAGGGCAACTTTGAAGATTCTATTCAGGTTTTACATTTTCTCACTCACTTTAAAAGCAGATAATCATGTTAATTAGGGTAAATACCCCCCCAAAAAAATTCCAACTAGCAAATATGCCAACTATATTCAAAACCTTTTTTGTCTCGTAAAAACCCCATACTTTATCATATGTCCTAAATATATCCAAAAAAAATTTGGTCTCATAAATAAAACCATTGACTTTCTACCATTATTAGGCTTTCGTCCATAAAAATCATTAGTTAATCCTACGAGGTATTTTTACGTTATTAATGAATTACACCTAAGCAAAATTGATATGAAAAATCCCTCGACTTCTATTATGTTGTATGCCTCCTTATATGTTGCCGGGAGATACAAAGCCACTCGAGACGACGTGTTTCAGATTCTTCCCGATACCCAACAACCTAAAGAACAGCTATACGTGAAGATTCTATTCAAGTTTTACATTTTCTCAATCACTTTAGAAGCAGAGATCATGTTAATTAGGGACTAACCTGTTGAAGCAAGCAAAGATTACATTGTCCCATGCAACTTTGAGCCCTCCATCTGATAACTGAAACCGACGGCTCACTATCTCCAAAAGCTGTACAGAGCTATTTGACATGGTCCTTTGCATCATATGAACAAGACAGAAACAGAGCAACTCAAGAAGTGGACAGGAGAGATGCATCTCCATCATCAACTAAACAGACACTCCTAGACCTCGGCAAAAAGAGAATGTCAACTTCGAAGTCGAACTAACAAGGTTATCCTCGGTCCCAGTCCAAAATCAACTCCACCAAAAGATCGCTGCTTCTTCGATCAACTACTTGGATATATCAAGTGAACCGCAAAACTCATCCCAGTTGAAGTGGAGCAGCTGGTCTGTTGGTGCATTCTCTGTCGTCTCCATGGATATATCAATGATGGATTGATCTGCACGCGGAACTAGAGGATCTTCTAAGGGACTCAGATTGACGGCTTTGTAGACATTATGGAGGTGATTCTTCTGAATGCCATTCTCATCTTTGGTTTTCTGGAAACTGTCTTTCTTTTTCTTCGTAGCTTTATCTTGCGTTTTCCCTTGCTCGGCAAAAGCAGCCATTTCTTGCTCGTATCTTCCCTTATCCTTCCTACTTTCCTCTATATATGGCTGCAAATGCATTATCCAAACAAAGATCACCTAGTGTTTTAGAACAAATGCAACCGCCGTAAGAAAACCTGCTGAATCATACCCTCTTGGATTCTTAAACAAGGAAAAACCTTAACATGGGACAGCAATATCAAAATTGGTGTCGTGCTGCAGACGTGCAGCCAATATAAAAAGATCACAAGTTTGTACCTCCTTCTCTTTTTCTGTAAGTTGTCTCCACGCATCAATGGCCACCCTCAGAGTATCTTGGCCCTCCTGACTCTCTCCTTGGAGTGTTCTTAGCCGAGCACATTCCTTGCTGAGGAAGAGCTGATATGCACTCCGTGTCGCAAGCGGAGCTTTTGGGATTTTCATGCTCTCCTTAAGCTTCGCTGCCATCTCCTGAGCTGGTTTTTCTTTTTATGTGATGAGACATGCACAATCATGCAGATCAGAACTTCTTGACAATTCATCAGAGAGTAGAGATAATGACATTCATATTCTCAACTGTGATTCAGGTTTTCCCATTATCATAGGTGATGTAAATTCAAAAATCTACAAATTCATCCAGGAGTTCAGTCAGCTATTGAAATTACCATTGAAAGATAAAGTCAACTAACAAGAAAGTTAATCAAACAGTTACATGTCAAAGCAAACGGAATATCAGCCATGTCCAAAAAAACCATATCTCCACAAACTTAAACCCGACATACTAACAAAGGAAGACAATCTCGGGTGAAAGAAGAAGAACAATCTGAAAGTGATTAGTTCAAATACTATAACAAACCTCATATATCATTTACATGAGTGCTAAACAGTTGCTTCTTCCAAAAGAGGAAGTTGAAGAAGTCACGAAAGTGGACCGCCGCTGTAGATCAAGCATACACCTCTCCTCTAATAATTAAACCAAGGAAATGATTGCTTTACTATTGTTAAATTTTGATGGCCTGACAAACAGATGAATTGATCTTCCGTTAAATAATGTATTGAAAAAGGATAGGTTGTACTAGGATAACCACTTTCAGTTTAATTAATTGACAATCAACAGTATGTAAGAGAGAATCTTGGGCGTTTAAAAGATTGACCCACCAGTTGGCAATTTGATGGCCTTTGTGCACAACTTCTTCTCCTCAGGATAATCCTCTTTATCAATCAGCACAGGAGAACGCTTCTTATTGTTGCGCTTGAGAGCAGGGCTCTTGCTGTTCAAAGAATTAAGGCCTGCAAAGTCGTCAGACAACACTACACACCACATGAACTCAAATTAATATTCTATATAGACAAAGGGAAGCTTTTTAACCACAGCTTCTTACATTTCCAATGCCCCCCGTGAGTCAACTACATCCATGTTATATGTAATGCCCCACGAGCCACTTACATCCATGAAATATAACTCATACCTGAGACTGAGCATGAGACTGCAGGGGGTTTGGGAGCACTCCCAGTCCTAGCAATGGACTGCTCGAAGTTGTAAAGAAGATGTGCATAAAGCCTTTGAACTTGAGTAGCCATCGTGGGAGCCGTGCTTTCCAACTTAAGGGCAGAGACAATCTCCTCCCATTTCCCCATTCTGTTAATCTGCGAAAAACAATGAAGAGTAAGTCTTGCAATAATTTAAATGTCGAAAGCAATTTCAAGTTTGCATCCAGGGACGATCTTTTATAGCACTAGAAACAGGGGGTATCAATACTTCACCGGTATATGCAGCAGCAAAACAACTGTGACTATGAGAGTGCGCCTTTGCAGATAATACTCGTAAATAACCACAGTGTACTTTGTCCTTCAGTGTGTTTCATCGAATTGTTTGGAAGAGAACGCCCAGCCAGCTCGGGACACATAAAAGATAAAGCGCATTACTTTTGTTTACGGCCTTCTATTCCAAATTTTAAGCACATTGCGCAGACATAGCAACTTCATTTCTTCCACGAGATTAACTGATTTTAAAGACAGCAGATACGTCAAATCAATGATGGAAATGGGAGGGAACACACAAAAAGCCCCTTGAGAGTTAATGATACCACGATGTCCAAAATCATGAGGCTGAACAAATAAAGATAGAAAGAGAAGAAAACGCCTGTAAATCAGACAAAATTGGAAGAAAAAATTTCACCTGGCGAAATCCTCCTCTTCTTGCAACTTCCTTGTGCAGCTGAAACAAGTCCAAGGTTGTTTCCCGGGCATTTAAGCTGCCGTTTAAAGTGTTAGAACTGAACTGTCACTGCCATGCTTTATGTTGTACTAAAACTTCTTCAGAAACTTGAAAGAGAAAAAGGAGAAGGAGAGGAACTTTACCCCCGCCATTTTCAAGAAACAGAAAATGGGGGAAAAAGGTTAGACCTTTTCATCCTCAGATGATTCGGTTCACTGCGATCGTTCGATACGGAGATTTTCTACGCCAATTTTCTCGCATTTTCTCGGCAAAGAAACAAATCAACAGTAACCAGAGCACAGCTCCTTTCTCTTCTCTTCTTTCAATGTGCACCCAAGACCAAAACTTTCATGGAACGCGCATAAAGAGAAGAACTTTTTCCTTCGCCGCACGTTACAGAGCAAATGGGCGTCGGAAGAACAAGAAGAGAGAACGAGACTCGAACTCACATGAGGCTTAGTCCAGTCGACTGGAAGAACTGGGCGAGTTTCAAGTAGAACTTGTCCGGGTCGCTCAACAGATCATCCCCGGCAGAATTAGCAGCAGCGGCGACGACATGCGGAGATGTCTGGCCGTTGGATTTGGAGCTGGTTTCGTCAACTCCCGGAGACGCATTTCGGTTGCTTTCTGCTTGCATGCTTGGGTAATCAGCGATTCAGCGAAGCCAAGCGATGGGAGGCATGGGAGGGAGCTTCAATAGATTTTATCCTTAAATAAAGTAGGATGAGGTTAGTTAAAAAAAAAAATCTGAAAGCACTACCACTTTTCGTCAAAGTAAAATTGAATTTAAAAATTTTAAAAAGTACAATCAAATTTTAAAATTGATCAAAGTGATGCAATCGAGCCCTTAAATTAAGCTAATTTAGCTAACAAAAAATGCTGATGTTGCTTTTTTTAATCTTTTCTCTCTTTTACATGACAATTACATGCCCAAAAATAACGCTGTTTTGGTTTAAATCTAATTTATAATCTATTTTTATTTAAATTTAATTTTATAGGAAACTGAAATTAAAAAAATAAACAGCAACAACAGCTTGAATCTAGCCCCTCGCCGCCGTTCCTACCTTTTTTCTTATTATTTAATTTTACCTTTTCTATTAAAATAAATGAAAGTATATTAACAATTAAATTTGGATCGCCATATCATGGTCACGTAGGAGTGAAAAAAAAATTAAAACAGCCACATCGGGAATTTTTACTCGTCAAGTTGGACGAACTTAATAGAATGACTCGATTGTACCAATTTAAAAATTTTATGACTTGATTGCACTTCTTGCAAAATTACTATTGCACTTTCATGATAAGTTATAGGATTTCTAGTGAACATATTCCAAAAAATATACTACGAATATAAATTAAGTATGATGAGCCCTACTGTACAATTTTCCCACTCAAAGAATGGCCAGACACCTTTTTAAAAAATCAACTTTAACTCTTGTCTCGATTGTATTTCTCTTATAAAAAAATCTCCAACTTTAGATCCAGTCCCAATTCTATTGTGAACCCATTTTTGTCCTATAAAAACTTCAACTCTAGATCATGTCTTAATTCTACCCTCAACTTTTATCCCATGAAGAACTCCCAATTTTACCATCCATCTCGATTTACCCTAAAATTTTTATAGTCTCATAAACAATCACAAACATTTTCTTGAGTCACAAATCTACTCCCATTAACCATCCGTCCAAAATTTCGGCTGACAATCGAGAAATGGAAAATTATTAAGTACGAGCTATTCAAGCTTCCCGAGTGCAAGCTGTTCGACCGCAAGAAATGAAACACCTCCAAGTACAAGAGATTGAAGACCAAGCGCAAAATCACCAATGGAAATTTTGGCAGAGAGTTAATAAAGATATATCTAAGATTCAAGTAATAGTTGGTGATCTTTTGTGAGAAAAAAAAATGAAAAAATGCTGACGTGATTTTTTTAATAAATATTTTCTCTCTTCTACGCGGCGACGACATACCCAAAACGACGTCGTATTGATCCAAATCTAATTTGTAATATATTTTCATTTAAATCTAATTTTAGAAACTAAATTAAAAAAAAAAAGTAGCAATAACAGCTTGAATCTGCCCCCTCGTCGTCGCTCCTCCCTTTTTTCTTATTATTTAATTTTACCTTTTTTTTATTAAAATAAATAAAATGTATATTAAAAATTAAATTTGGATCGCCACATCATCATCATGTAGAAGAGAAAAAATATTTTAAAAACCCACATCATGAATTTTCACTTGTCAAGTTGGACGGACTTAGGATGCGTTTGGAAACAACATTCCTAAGGCCCTTTAAGTGTCCGATGCCCTTTGGGCAAAACTTTTAGTGTTCGGGAAATTTCTTGAAAGCTCCTTGGGGCCAAATGCTAACATTCCAAATGTTAAAAGCCCAAGGCAGCCTTGGGCTTTCAGCTTTCTCGACATACAAAGACTCTGCACTGTTTATTTTCTTATTTTGCCGTTATTGACCTCAAATACTCTTCATAATTCCACATTTACCCTCACTTCATAATTCCTCCTCTCTCCCGCTGCTCCTTTCGCCCTCAGCTCCGCCGGAAGGCTGCTGCCGAACAGAGCCGCCGCAAGAGCTGCCGGCATGGAGCTACCTTTCCACGCCATCCGCCGTGACAACCACCCCCTCCTTCCCGCGATCCCAACACGCCCCGCCTCCTCGGATCTGGGCTTGCAGAGGCTCAACCTCGCCATGGAAGTCTTCTGTTTCTCCTTCATTCACAGCGCCGCCGCAAGAGCTGCCGGCATCGAGCTACCTTTCCACGCCCTCCGCCGAGACAACCATCCCCTCCTCCCCGCTATCCCAACGCGCCCCGCCTCCCCGGATCTGGGCTTGCGGAGGCTCGACCTCGCCATGGAAAAGTCTTCTGTTTCTCCCTCCTTCATAGCCCCTTACGTAAACCCTCACGACCCACTGTTATGTCCTATCCCGCTCCAAAATCCTCCGATTCTCCATCCACAATCGACTCGAAAACCCTCGGGAGCGACAATCCTGGTGAAGCTGCGCATCATCCCGAGAGAAATGGAGAAGAAGGTGCAGAGGAAGGTGATGAAGAAGTAGAAGAGGAAGGGCAGTGCGGGTTCTGCTTGCTCATGAAAGGCAGTAGGTGCAGAGACGAGTTCGTCAAGTGGGAGCTATGCGTCCAGGTCGGAGAAGAACGAGGAGGACGTCGTGGACAAGTGCTTCGACGCGACGGCGGCTCTGAGGAAGTGCGTGAAGGCTCACTCCGATTACTACGAGCCCATCCTGCGCGTCGAGAAGGCCGCGGTGGAAGAGGCGGCGAAGGAATTAGAGGAGGAGGTGAAGAAATTGGGGGCGAATTCTGTTGCCGGATCGGATGATGACTCTACGGAGGGAATTGGGCGTGCTGAGGATTCGACGAAGCGAGATGGGTTGGGAGAGAGATGACGGTGCAGGGGAGATCCCTCAAACAAGTCTAATGGTAGAGAGGGAAAAAAAAAGGGAACTTTTGGCCTTGTTTGTCATCTTGAAAATATAGAAAACGCTTTCATTATTTTAATTTCATTTTTTTAACGAATTAAAATTTTAAAAAAAATTAGCACTCCAAAGGACTTTCTACATGTAAATTTATCATACAACATTTTTCCCAAAATTATATTCCAATGCACTTTCCAATTTCAGTTTACCAAACAGTATTTGCATTCCACTAAATTCCTTTGGCCCAAAGGCACTTGCATTTTCCGCTTTTCCCAAAAGCCTTTCCAAACGCAGCCTTAATGGAAGAACTCATTGTACCAAGTTGATAAGTTTTGGGACTGATTACACTTTTTGCAAATTACTATCGCACTTTCATGATAAGTTTTAGGACTTCTAGTGAATATATTTCAAAAAATGGACTATGGATATAAATTAAGTATGATGAGCCCTACTTTGCAATTTTCCCACTCAAAGAATGGCCAAACACCTTTAAAAAATTCAACTTTAACTCTTGTCTCAATTTTATTTCATCTTATAAAAAAATCTCCAACTTTAAATTCAGTCCCAATTCTATCCTAGGCCTTCCCATAAAAAAAAAACTTCAACTTTAGGTCATGTCCTAATTCTACCCTCAACTTTTATCCCATGAAGAACTCCCAATTTTGAGCCTAGTCCCAATTTTACCGTCCATCCCGATTTACCCTAAAAATTTTATAGTCTCGTAAACAATCACAAACTTTCATCCGCAAATCTACCTCCATTAACCATCCATCCAAAATTTCGGTTGACCATCGACAAATGGAAAACTATCAAGTACAAGCTATTCGAGCTTTCCGAGTGCAAGCTCTCCAACCGCGAGAGATGAAACACCTTTAAGCACGAGAGATTGAAGATCGAGCGCAAAATCACTAATGGAAATTTTGGTGGAGAGTTAATAAAGACATATCTAAGACTCAAGTAAGAGTCGGTAATCTTTTATGAGATAAACAATGGTAGAATTTTTCGGTAAAAACATATGCTAGATTTGAAATTAGACTTAAAGCTGATATTTTTTTATGAGAAAAAAAATAGGTTAGAATCGATACTAGACCTAAATTTAAAGATTTTTTATGAGACAAAAGAAGTTTAGGGTGGAATCAAGATTGGAACAAAGTTGTGAGATTTTTTATGAGAAACCCTAAATTGAGATCGTACCTAAAATTTGAGAATTTTAATAAGGCAAAAGATAGAATTGGGACAAGAGTTAAAATTAGAGTTTTTTTTAGGATATTAAGACCTCAAAGGATATAATAAATTAATAATGACAAAAATCATTTGATTTTGCATGTGGATTTAAGTGGAGAGTAAGAAAATTCATTTCTCCTTTAAAGGATTGTATTCGTAGTAGACATAGATAAGAAAAAATTACTGTCGCGTAGTATACAACTTGGTCATTAATATATAATAAACAAAACCTTTTTCGTACACAAATTATCTAACTAAGAAAATTCTCAGAAACTAGCATGTTACTTCAACACTATTAGTAGATGATATGTGCATTGGCTGAATTCTCTAAAAATCCCAAATTTTAGGTCCAATCCAAATTCTAACCCAAACTTTTTTCTGTTTAAAAAAAAAATCTAGACTTTAGGTCTAGTCCTAAAACTACCCCCAAAGTTCGTTTTGTCTAAAAAAAAGTAAAAAAAACTCAATCTATTATCAAATCTAACCTTTGGTCCAGTCTCAACTTGACGTGGCATTTTCACGTTAATAAAAAAAAAACTATATCAACAAAGTAATTGGGTCATAAGCACGGATCAATTTTTACATGTATAACAAATACACCCAAATAAAAATTATTGAAATCCTCCAAAATGAAACCGCTATAAGATATGAAAATTAGGGACAAATAACCATGATTTTTGGACAAAGTGCTAATGGGGAAAATTTTGAGATTTGAGCAAAAATCAGCAATTTTTCTTCTAAACAAAAAAAAAAAAAATCGAGATAGATGTGGGACTGGACCTAAAGCTTGAGGTTTTTTCTGAAACAAAAAAAAAATCGGGATGTATTTGAGATTTGACCTAAAATTTCGGGGTTTTTCTGAGACAAAAAAAAAAGTTTAGAGTAAAATTGAGATTGGAGCTAGAGTTTGAGATTTTTTTAGGGAATTCAGCCTATATGTATTAGAAGAGCATTATGGATTCAATTATCCATGCCATTACAAATTCAAGGAATATCCCCTTTCGAGATTACTAAGTTTCCACTTTATAAATTACTTATTTAAGTTGGGGCATCATGATATTAAAATCTACATAAATCCGGTGTATGTGATAATTTTTAGTGCATGAAATAAATTGTTAAGTTGTCTTTATTACCATGCTGCAACTATCTAAATCGTGTCTGATTCGAGCTACTCCATCTGAAGGGAATGGATTCGACTTTTACTAGCAACTATCGGTTTTGTTAAGAGATCTAATATTACTGTAAGAGAGAACAAAAAGATGGAAATTTTGGATCCAGCTTGGTCCTAAAACTTGCCATAAAACTCTCCCTCTTTCTTCTCTTTGGTCTCTCCTTAGCAATGCACCTATAAAAGATGTGATTCCTAGGAACCTTTGGAGTACTGAAAACAGGTTCTGCACCGTCTCTGCAGCATTTCCAACTTCTCTGCGGTTTTCGGGGTTCTATATCATTCGCTATAATCGCTAAACAATGTGTCGTATCCTGTCTTTACTATGTTTGTCGATGGCTCTATTGGTATGTTTCAAGGGGTCGGAGGCGCGAAATCACCCTTTGAAGTTTAGGCCAAAGTCGTTCGTGGCATACAGGACGATCACGGTCGACAAGTCTGGCGGCGGAAACTTCACTTCAGTTCAAGCGGCAATTGATTCTGTTCCGCTCAACAACAATGCCTGGATATGCATCCATATTAAGGCCGGTACTTACACGTATGTTTTCGCGCCCCGATCCAGGTCTCTTTGCATTGGTCCGCATTGTATGCTAATTTGCTTTAAGCTTAGTTTAATTTCCTCTTCTTGTGCAGTGAAAAGGTCCAAATAGCAAAAGAGAGACAATTCATATACCTTAAAGGAGAAGGCAGCAGGGATACTGTGATCCAGTGGGGAGATGCTGGAGATGTCAGTAAGAGCTCCACCTTCTCATTGTTCGCGGATAATTTTCTCGCAGCACATATAACTTTTAAGGTAAAAGGAGTGTTGTTCGAGCAATTCGATGATCGCTGGTTATGTCTCAGCCCACATCGATCTCCTGAACTTCCGATTGCTCTAACTTTGGAGAATTTTCTTAATTGACAGAATACACACAATACTGGAAACATTACGTGGGCACCGGCGGCCATGGTAATGGGAGATAAGGCGACGTTCCGCAAATGCGCCTTTGTGGGCATTCAGGACACGCTGAGCGACAATCAAGGTCGCCACTTCTTTGATACCTGCTACATCGAAGGCACAGTCGACTTCATTTGGGGTAGCGGCCAATCCTTATACCAGGTTCCAAGCCGTGATCATTCCCTTTACTTCATTGCATCAGCTATACTTGTCGATTCTTCGGTTGAGTGAATAGGATGAAGAAAGTTAAAAAGAGGTTCATTTGATGCAGCGTTGCATTATTAATGCTTTCGATGCTCGCCTCAGAGGCCTTGCGGGTTACATCACCGCTCAAGGCCGGTCGGATGCTACGCAAACAAATGCTTTCGTGTTCAAGAACTGCACCATAATAGGAAATGGTAAATCGTACCTTGGAAGGGCTTACGGGGCGTACTCCACAGTGATATTTTACCAGACAATCATGTCCGATGTTATCGTTCCCGAAGGTTGGTCTTCATGGATGCACGCAGGCCATGAGTAAGACTATTGTGCTCCCCCTTACTGGACTCACTGTGTATTGATCATCCATCAATCTGATTCGACTTATTAATTCCTGAAACGGTTTGTCCTTTTCTCAGGAGTACCATAACCTATGCAGAAGTGGAATGCAATGGACCTGGAGCGAGTATGTCCAGGAGAGTGAATTGGATGAAGAAACTGGGTGATAAAGAGCTGTCTCGCTATATCGACTCGAGTTTCATCGATGGAGATGGATGGAGAGAGCGGCAGCCTAGTCCTGTACTGTAACATCGTCAAGGAAAGCTGCAGTCTTTGGATTCTTTTCCTTTCTCTAGTCTTCTTAATGGTGCAGTCAAGCTACGCTGGCTTTGACACCTTGTACTTCAATATAACTCTCAAAAGCAATAATCAATAGATGCTACTTGGATTTGTTTCAATGTTCTTTGAACTTCAAATCTTTCTGCAACTCAAAAAAATGCAGTTGCATAACGTGACTTCATTCATAAGTACTCTCTTCATGGTCAACTCGAGTTTTATCCAATGCTAGTAGCTTAAGCAATGTCCTCAGGTGATCAAAATCGAGATCTAGTGAAAATTATTGTTGATAACTCAGGCCAAGGACGATTCCGACGATTCGTTAAGGTGCCACAAGCTGTCTGTTCATTTCAGTGCCATCAAACACCGGCGACCCCACTGTGTTCGGGGTCCTTTGACGGTGAAGGGAACTAATCCCTGAATCCACACGTACGTAGTGCGAAATTAACATGCCCAAAATCAACATTTAACACTGATCAAAAGCATATATTACGATTGTCAATCCGCAGCTTAAGTGTTCTTTTGCAGCGGGGGAGAATGTCCACCGGCGCCGATTTTGTCGTTCAAGGAGAAGCGTAATTGTCTTATACATTTTGCCTGTACTTTCTTCTTAGTGAGAATGACAATTCTCACAAGTGAAACGTAAGAACTGATAACGTGATATCCGATCACACTTTTGAAATGATAACTGCATTTGGGCAATTTATCCAAAATGATAACTTCCCTTTGGTCCGACCAAAAAAAAAAATTCCCTTTGGCGGTTTATCCAAGATGGGTCACGGACTAGGTTAGCCCACATGGGCAGCCCACATATTCATACCCACCCACTCATAAACCCAATATCTTTCACTCGCTCATGAAGAGATAAATATAAATCTCTCTTTTCTCTGCAACGTCTATATTAATAAATAATTCGTTCGACCAACATATTAGATTAGTCAGTCACATTTAAATCATATCTCTCTCGATCTCTTTAAGCATTTTGTATACATTGTATTATTGTGAATACAAAGATAGAATGAGGCATAAAAAAATATTGATCTTTCTCTCCCTTAAATCTCACAATTTCAATTCAATTCACCTTTTTAGAATTATCCCGTTAGATTGAATCATTCGTGATCATTGGTGGCCTTTTATGATAGCAAACACCAAATCAAAATTTTGAGAACAAATAAGAGTCATGAGGGCATTTAATTGAAGAACTCTTATCCTCAAGAATCGCTTAAAAGTTGAGATCAAGACTTTTGCCAAAGACTTTTGCAAACTCTTATTGACCGTTGTTGACACCTGATTTTTGACCATCTATCATTGTGATTTTTATTAAAAATATCAAAAAAGGTCATAAAATCACAAAATCAACTTTGGAAGCCTTAGCCTAGCCTCAGGAACCAATTTTGAACAAAAAATATTTTTGGTATTTTTTAATATTTTTCGAATTTATTTAATTATAAAAATACCCAAAAAATCAGAAAAATACCATTCGTGGTCAGAAAAATACCCAAAAATATTCGATAATTTTGTTTTAATTTCCTATTCATGTGTGACACTTTAAATCTTGAAAATTCGACTCGGGTCACCATGTTCCTTCGCAAACATAAACCCGAACCGAACCTAAAAAAAAAAAAAATAATAATAATAAAGAAGAGGATAGTGATCCGACAAAGTTGATGCCTAGTTGCTTGCTTTTGTCTATATGGGCATTCCATTGTGCATAAAATAAGAGCACAAAAGATGGTGGATAATACTTAATACAAAAAAAAACTCTAAAAAAGAAAAGATGGCAAACAAGCCATCGTGGGGGGAGAATAGAATAGAGGACCTGCGACTTTCTAGAAAAGGGGAAGCTCCTTCACATCTCTGGACGGTCTTCGAGTCCGGGGCTTCGCTCCGATGGCCGCCAGAACGAGGAACACCACTTCGAGGCCAAGGGGGACGCCGGCGCCTCCAAGACCTTCCCCTAACGGGCTGGGACCATCCGCAAGCGGCTACATCGTCATAACCGTCCCTGCAGGGTTGTCGAGGTTTCCACTTCCAAAAACTGGAAAGCATGGTCATGCCCAATGCCGTTTTGTTGGGATTGACATCTTCAACAACAAGAAGCTTGAAGATATTGTTCCATCATCCCACAACTATCAAGGATGGCTTTGCTGAGGCACAAATCATTTGGGCCCTTCGGGCAAACTGAGCAGCCACGGGGTTCGGCTATCCAGCTACGATCCAGTGGACTCAAGAGTCCAATTGACGAAGTCGAGCTCCAACTGCTTGTTCATCGATTACCGAATCGAGTGCCGCCACTACCTTCGCCTCCATTAAAAGACAATGAAGCTTACGATCCCGTTGAAGGAACCTTTGCAGATGACTGGCGATACTTCGACGATGATGAGACACGTTGCTCTATCACTAGCAGCGCGCTGCTCTTCGGATAAACGCCATCTCAAACTAGCTGCTGAGTGAAGGCAACGAATCCTCACGAGTTCCTACAAAATCTGGCGGAGTTCATGCATGTTTAGTTCACTAGTAGCCGGTTAACGTGTCTGATGATGTGCAGGTTCTAGTTAAAGTCTTATTCTCTGATCAGTATTCTGTCAGGGAGTCTAAGGACGTTCCAGAAGAGTTGGTGGAGAAAGTTTCATGGAGGAAGATTTCGGGCGCATCAACACTATTTTGCGTCATCTCACCATGATCTCCCTGGGGTTGTTTTTATTCTTATTTTATTTGCTTTTTGCAGATTCTTGCATGACTTTTAATTGAGTTGAAGGCGTTAGAGGGAGCTTTTGTCGTCAACTTTCTCACTGGACACCGCCATCGACCATCCAAGTTTATCCGTGGAGAAAGAGCTGTGCCACAGAGCGGTCGACGCTCCTTGTTCAGGGTCGATGCTGGTGGAGCTCTGCGGCTTCGACGGCGACCTTCCTGAATGGATCCGCAGGTCACGGGAGCTGAAGCAGACTCGGGTTCGGTTTGCTGTCATATGAGGAAAGCGGACGTCCCACGTAGGAGACGATGAACAGTAAGGTAAGGTTTTTTTTTTTTATGTTGGGTTAAGAGCATGAGTTATTTGGCTTTGTGGGTTATTGGGCCGGCGTTGATACGGGTGGAAGAAAGGAATTGGGCTCAGGCGAATTAATTTAGTGGGCTTAAAGAAAAGAGTGGGCTTGGGTTTCCTTGGCGAATTGGACCCGGTTCGAGTCTTCTTTCCTGGTTCGGATTAGGCCCAGCGGTCTGATCCATGTTCGGGCCCAAGATCCGGATCCGACCATTTTTAATTAAGTAGTAATTAAATAAAAAAATTAATTAATTAATAAAATAAAAATAAAAAATTCGGAAAATTCAGAAAAATCATAAAAATTCTCAAAAATGGGAAATGGCCACAATCAACTGGCCATGGAATATGTTGGGTAATTCGATATCCAAGTCTTCCAAAATTTGACGATTTTGCCCCCTCGGGCTAAATCGTCTCCTAATCCTCTCATTTTACCTCGGTCCGAAATCACACCCTCCCTAAACCCTTATGGCTATACTAGGAAGCCATTGACTTGAATTGACGTGCATTGATATGAAATTAATTTATGCACTTGATTGCGCCTTCATTTAAATTGATTGTGATTGATAGGAATAGTCTTCCAATCTGCATGAAAACCTGAATCAAACCTATCTCACCCAAACTTGCGCCTACATGAATTCTTAGCTAGGAAAATCACTCACGTTAGGTACCGAAAGGGCGTTGGTAATGACACCAACGTAACCAAGTCCCCGAACCCAAAATCTCTGGTTCCGCAGAACTGATCGACCTCTCCCAATCGGTCAGTAAGGTTTCCGGTCTACCCTCCAATAAAGACCGGTGGCGACTCCAAATGCATGCACAAGTTGCACATGCCACCACGACCACACTGAAGGTCGAAAGCGATCGACTCTTATCGTCGAATCCTTCTGAAAAATACTCCCGCCGCGATTTGGTATGGGCCTGGGAGGGCTCGCGCCGATCCAAGACCCGTGATCGGTAATCCATTAGCCGCGTCCGCCTTCGGACGGGTCGCGACAGCTGGCGACTCCGCTGGGGACTTTGTTCTAGAACACTTGGTTCTGGACCTTAAGTGGACTTAGGCCGTAATTGAAACGCTGAGTGATTTTTCTAACCATGCAGGCGCTCTTGAAGGTGAGGTAAGTCCGCTTATGGTAGGTGTTATATGTTTTTGCAGATTGGAGAAATAAGGGGTGTAGTCCGTGATTAACATTGTCTTATGCAGGTTGGGCGTAGGAATGTATGTTGTGTGGATGATTTGAAGTGCTGATTGATAAACTGTTGTGCATGAATTGCATTGTGATGATCACAACACGTGAACACACACAACCTCGCCTAAAACCCCGGGCGCCGCCTTTAGGAACACAATAGAAGGAATTGAAAATGGAACCTCCGTGAGGAAAAACACAGGGTAATCCACTTTTCAATTCCGCTCGCTTCGAACTATGGATCGAGTCCCAATGCAACGATAGTTGTGCAATGGAATCGGCTCTTTCTAGATCTCGAGGTGGGAGCCTTGACCTTAGGTACCAAACCCTCTGATTTTTAGAAGTTCATCATCACTTGTCTCATGCGCATGTCTTTGGGCGGCTGGTACACCTAAAACCGCACATAAGTCGACGAGTTTGGTTGGTAAGACTCTCTATCCCTCAAATCTATTACAGTTCATATAAATATAGGCATTTCATTCATTGCATTCTGGTGATTAGATTAAATGCCATTTCAAGGATAGATGTGTGTGTTTTTCCCAAACGTCCTTGATAGAAGATGAGGAGGATGATATCCCACGACAAACACCGAGTATGCGAGGAGCATACTGTGGACATTATTAAGGTATCATCCAACGAAGATGACGAGTTGGGGCAAGTGATCCTGAAGACACAGATCGAAACTGGGGCATCCTTAAACGTTAGGATCACATTCCTTTGTTTCATTTTTCATTACTAGTCCTCTTGTATAGGGTTTATTTTTACCGAGGTTTTCTCTATCTCACCCCTTAGAGTGATTGTATTAGGGATCTATTGGTGTATACATTCAGATGGAGTTTGGTTGTATTTCTTTTGACGGGTCATGGGAATGTGATAGTGGCATTTTCTCTAATCATCCGAATACTCCCAAGTCAAGTTTATAATTCCTTTAGAGGAAATTAAAATTGGAAGTCTTACACGACCTTTTGGTCGTATAGAGTAGTCCAATCTCAATTTCTCTAGAAGGAATTATACACTTGAATTGTTTCGTGCATGTTTTACGTCACTGGTAATCCACAATAATTGATCGAGAATATCGGCGTTGTTTTGAATTTAATGACGAGATAGATGTCCAAATTACTCTCGTTCTTAACAAAACGGCCTTGATTTGGATGCCGTATCTTCAATTAAATTTAAAACACGTTATTATGCCTCGCACTTTTGAGTAATTCGTTCCTCTCGAAATTGATCAAAAGCGATTATTGTGAATTACATTCCTTTCAATAGTATGCTTTCTTTCGAGGAATATTGATAAAAACTTTTCGCGCAAGATTAAAACCCTTGTAAAAGTTCTTGTCCTTATTAATCATGGGCAAGCATAGGATTGAAAGGGGTTTTTGATTTCTTTTTCAAATTATTCCTTCTGATTCTGTCTTTTTATTTGCAGGAAAAAATAGGTAATAGAGAGAAATCTTTTCCTGGATAAGTCTGAGGCTATTCTTTCATCTGATCATGAGCGAGTTATAAAATCCATATTTGCTCGACTTATTGATATTATGGTTCGGCTCACCTAAGTTGAAGATGTTCGAACGCTCGAAGAAAGGAACCATGCAGAAGTTAAAACACACACGAGAACTTTCATTTATTTTGCTCAGCGGAGGGTTTTTCAGAAGCAGGTCATACAATTCGGGGTGGAAAAGTAAAGCCAAAGTGAGCCCTAATTAACGACACAAAGGAGCCCAACTGACCCTCCATGTTGTTAATGCTCTGCTCATACTCCCAGCTCCGCATGTTGTGGTCGGCAAGCCTGAGGAGAAGACTTCTGCATTCTCCCTTAACTTCGGCGACCTTGGCCTCGTGTTCTTCGGTGACTACTTCCAGGTCCCGAACCAGTCCATTCCCGCGAGCTATGTCCTCGGTTATCTTGTCGAGCCGTTCTTCCTGCCAGTCGCTCTGAAGCCTCAACAGGACGTTGCGGCGGTCATGCTCGCCGGTGGTCAGGGATATGGCCAATTGATCCACCAGATTTCTCCTCTCGCGAAGCAACGTCGCGACCCGCTCATTAGCAAACTCGACGGCCTTTTTGTAACTATCAACCAGATAGTTGGTCAGCACTAAATGATCAGATCGATCCTCATAACGAGCCCGCAAGACGCGAGCCACCAGAACCTCCCGACTAGCAACACGATAGGCCTCTAAGGAGTGTGCAAAGAGAGTCGGGAAAGTTCTATATTCCCTCCCCAGTGTAGTACCTTCGAGAGAAGTGGTATCAAGGTCCTCGAGCAGGACACAGATTGCATCCTCGGTTGCAGAATGATCGGTTATGTGCGCGTAACCGCGACCCAGTAGGTTATAAAGCTTTTTCCACTGGGCCAAGACATCAGTTGAAAAAGTGCGTACGGGAGAGGAGGCCATTTTGCCGTTGGGTTGGCTTGAGAATAAGACGAGTTTAACAGAGAGATTAGAAGGAAGAAGCTGATTATGCGAGAACGTTAACCTTCCATACATTAATTCCTCATTTTATAGCAACTCGAGGATGATGAAGGGTCTCAGTAATAATGCTGGTGGAGCCCAGTTAGGGGGGTAAAGCAGGAGGTCCCCTCACGAGAACCATTGGATTCGTTTCGGTCCGCGATTTCCGGCTCATCAATTAAAAGATGTAAAAGATTTGTCGGGATCACCATTATTAGAGTTAGGTGGGAGGAAAGCGCAACTATCGAAGAGAGCCCTAACAGGGTCTGGCAGTCCCATCACGTTGAAAAGCTAAGCGAGAAATTCAAGGTCTTGAGGGGGAACGTTTGCCTAATGATGCTCGAAGAGCGTCTGCTGAACATGCAAAGTCACTCGAAGAAAACTTTATAGGGAGTGAGCATACAGGAGAGAGTGGAGAACTCTGAGTGGGCAAGAACCAATCAAACATTTCTCAATCCAACATATTTAAGAGGTTACTGTCAGCTGCTAGAGGCGACTGACTCAAAAATCTCAGAAATTGAACCACAGAGGGATCTCGAAGATTCCAAGATCAAGTCTAACGCCAAAACCATGGAGCCCAACACTTCTGGCAACGGAAATCAAGATCACGGCGACGACGACAACGACATCCACAAGGCTCAACTCGGGAAAAGAAGACGTCCTCACCAATACTCCCAGGAGGAAACCCAAATGCTGGAAACCCTTTTCAGTAAAAGCCATTACATGAAAAAGAAGTGGAGAATTGAATTGAGCCGGGAGTTGGGGATTAATCAGTCGAGGATCCAGTTTTGGTTTCAAAATAGGAGATCCAAATCGAGGGCTCAACGCAAACGTCAGGTGGTCGAGATTTTAAAGGAAGAAAACCAAAAGCTGCGAACAGAAAACATGAGGTATGAAAAAGCTCTCAATATTACCGTTTGCCCTCATTGCGATAACCTCGTCGCCCTCGTAAGATATTCCCCGATAAGCCTCACGCGATGATTGAAGACGTTCATTTACCACCTTACTCCCTCGGGGCATCTCCTGCTCAACCAGATTTTGCCGGAGTCACGCATGAGCAGGATGATCCTACGAAGATGATACAAATGCCTCCAAGGGGATGGGATTTGCATCGCTTTGATTGGAGTTATAGTTTCAAGGAGCTGGATGTTACCGCCGACCAGCTCAAAGCATATCAGCCTCATGCACAACAATTTTCGATAGGGTCGGGTCCTGCTGGAGATGAGTTAATCAGTCGTCAAGCCATCGATGCGATTTTGGGCCACGATAAGAGGAGGTTCGCTTGGCCCCCTGAACTGCATTCCAGATTCCTAGACGTGGTTCACCAAATGGGGATCGACTCAGCAACTCCGACGCGCATATTTAAGGCCATGAATGTACCGGGGCTTAGTAAGGAGCTGGTCAGGAATCACCTTGCTGCCTACAGAAAGCTATTAAAACAACGTCGAGCGGAGCTAAACCGGGAGGAATCCGTCTCGAGCTCAAAAGCTAGAGGCGACCGCCATTGTAATGCTCAGGCATCAAGAGATACCCGGCCAAATCTAAGCATCAATCAAGTTAGCAACCCGACCACCGGCAAACTGAAAGCTGATCAGAATGTCCTCCCAGGCCATTTCAACACTTCTCAAGAGCGCGTGTCACAAGTACAACGAGTGCGCACTCCTCCATTCGAGCAACAGTCGGCTGGTGCTCTACCTGCCGCTGGTCAACCCACGACAGATGATTTCTTCGATGAGGGGCTCGATGCCTTGTTCAATCAGTGGGAAGCTGGCATGCTTGGACAGCCATGATCTAGCACCTAGCTCGGGGCACGATGGGTCGGTCACTACGAACACCCATAGGAAGAAGAGCATGTTCACGAGTGGATCACTCTTTTTATCCATTGTAAAGTTCCTATGGGAACATTTTTCTTTAATGGCTATAGTTAATTATGTATGAAAACCAACGCTATCGACGAACATCGTCATGCTCAGTTGTGATGATCCCTTGTTAGATTAAGTCTGAAACCAGAGACGGTCTTTAAAATTTTGAGTGGCTACGAACTCATTCCTCACCAAGCGCCCGGATGCTGAAGTGAAGAGTAACAGCATGCACAGGGAAAATGCCACTTTCGTTCGAACGATGAAAAGGGGTTGAGAGAAGATCATGGCGTTAATTCCCATGGAGCTAAATGAATTAAACGGAGTCATTAATTGCGGGTCCACCGCTGCTCCCCACGTTCTCGGGCCTAGCAAATCATAAAAGGCGCCGAAAGATTATAGACCCACCACCTTGAAGACTGAACTAGGGGACGAGCGCATTACTCGATGAAATCGAATCAATGCAAGTGAGTTTGTGATCCTATCACGAGGAAAAAGAAAGGGGAATACAGACGATGAGTAATTGCAGAATCTCGGGAGGAGCGCTTGCTTGCTAGTCTTCATATGCAGCCTGAAGGATGGTTCCAGGACACGCACAATCACTTGAGAAAATTTCTAGAGTGAGCAAACACGTAAGAGCGAATTGAGAAAGCTGAGTGAACTAGATCAGCCCGAGATACCCCGATCCATCATGTTTAAAAGTTATTCCCATCTGCTAGAAACGCCCGACCTGGACATTTCTGAGCACGAACTGCTGGGAGACTTTGAAGATCCTGGAGCTGAATCCTGCCCGAAGGCCATAGAGACTGACTCCTCCAGCGATGAAATTCTAGGTTTCAGCTACGAAGAAGGAGTATACAATGATGACCGGAGTCGGAAAAGGAAGCAACTACAACGCCACACTCCAGGCCAAATCCGAGAGCTCGAAGCTTTCTTCAATGAATGCCCCACTCCAAGCAGACAATAGAAAATGGAGTTGAGCCGAAAGATAGGATTGGAGCTTTCGAAGGTCAAGTTTTGGTTCGCCAACAAACGAACCCGGGTGAAACAGCAATACGCAGACCATGAGTTACTGGTCCTGAAGGAGGAGAATGAGAAGCTTCAAGCTGAAAGCACGAGATATAAGGAAGCTCTGACCAAGGCCACCTGCCTTAATTGTGGTAATCCTGTTGTCCTCGGCGAGGTGTTCCTCGATGAACCATCCCTGTTGACGAATAACGCTCAGCTGTTACCGTATTCTCCACAACATTTTCCGACACAGCCAGATACCGTTGGAGATCTGCATGAGCAAGTCAACACCATAGGGTCAACACCAACACCCTCTGAGAAATGGGACCTGAATCATCACAGGTGGAGTTCTCCCAATGACGAACTCGCTGTCGCAGCCAGCCAATCCAAAGTCGGTGAGTCCCTCCCTGGACAACTTTTGAAACGACTAGATCCCGTAGAGAATAGCTACCGAAGTATTGACGATATTTTGGGTGATAAGAGAACAAAGTTTTACTGGACCTATGAACTTCACACCAAATTCGTTGATGCGATTCGAGAGCTGGGAGTTGATTCGGCTAGCCCATTACGCATACTCGAGATTATGAATGTGCCGGGGCTCTCTAGAATTAACGTCGAGTCTCACCTCAAGTACTATAGGAGATTGCTAAGGGATGGAAGGATAGCGTTAAACCATCATAAAGCCAGTTGGAGCTCAAGTGCCGGGCAGAGTTACAACCACGATGATTGGAGGGCCGAGAGCACCCAACCGCGTTTCAGCAATGACGGGACCAGCAGTCGTGTCAGCGACTCCTCTAACCCAAATCAGAATGCTCCGCCGAGCTATCTCAATACTCCTCAAGAGTATATACCACAGTTCCAGCACATAGGGATTCCTCAGTTTGAGCGCGATTCGGTCATTAATGCTGTCCCTGAAGCGGATCTAGCATTGGTAGAGAGTGCACATATAAACCTGCCGGTCATTGGAGGAAGTTCCAATTCGAGGGGTCAAGTTGCTCACGGCGAGAGCAAAGAGAGGAATCCCTCGCCTGTAGTCGACGACAGCCAATCTGGGCACCAAGGCCTAGAAAGAACAGGTGATTTCCTTGATGAGGAGCTGGACACTTGGATCAATACTCTTCGGGAATGTATGTCTCAACCCCAACAGGGCAATGATGAAGGTTCCAGCTCAAAGACTCCAATCCCTCACAACGAAGGCAATGAAAGAAATCTGCCCCCAACAATCGTTGATACCCAACTTGAACATCAATGGCTCGAAGACTTGAGCAATTTCCTTGGCGATGAGTTCAATCTTTGGCTCGATCAATTTGGAGCCGGAGGACCATCGCAGTGGTGACGCGAGGCCGGTGATCAAACGTCTGATGCAAGGCATGGCTACTCGATGAAAAATGCTTCGAGAAAAGGGGTTGAATACTCCTATTGCATATGTTGTTGATCGCACTGTAAGGTTCCCACGGGAACATCTTTCATTAATATCTAGAACTAATTGCGCGTGAGTGTCAACATCACCCTTTGAGCATCTCCAAGTCGAAGGCCGTGGATTAATCACTTAATCCGTGGAGCAAGTTCCATGAACCATAATTATCACCCGCGGAGCATAATAGGATCTACTCCTTCAATACCGAATACATTTGGCCGCGAAGCCACCCAGTTGGTAAAACGATGTATCGTTCCTAAACGATCTTCAATCAAATATGGAAGTGATGTCTCATTTCTTTTCCTTCCCAGATGATAAACATGGATAAAGCACTCAAGGAGTCACGCATTCAAATAACAGAACAAACGTTGCCCAACCGGGGGCAGATGAACCATTGATGTTGCAAACACTCCAAGCATGGATATGCGGATTTGATAGATGTTGTTCATATCAACACGTAACATCAGGACTCGCCATCAAGGAGGACAGATTTTCACAACGTGTGTGCACTCGCAGGGACACACGACCAAGGGTAGGATGTATCATTCCAATCTTTATAGAATCTTGGAACATACAATGACATGCTTGTTTTACGTTTTCAGGGATCTCCGACCGCGGTGAACAGGTAAGTATCCATTTCTCCTAATCCATTGAAAATGTTAAATAAAAAAACAACACATAGAGAAAAGAAAAGCTTTCAGACTCTAATTCAAACTTTGTTGGCATTCATGTTTTAAAACAGGAGGTTGTCTGAACATGAATAAAGCATGCACGATACATCACGAAATCCCCTCGACGGATAAATTTTGGGAAAGAAAGAAATGAAATTTTCCGAATATGATTATTTGTCAAATCATTCAAAAGGAAGTTTACTCAAAAGAGAGGCATGCCTAAATCCAAACACGTCCTATACACACTTGAGGGAAAAGTGGGGCAGATCAGATAGTAAAATCTGGACCTACGGAAGTAGGGATTGTTCGCAGCAATTACATGGATTGGGACGACGGAGGCATTCGTTTCATATCCCCAAACACTACAGGTGACCATTGACAACCCCTTTGAACGACGGTTTTCATTCTCAGCCCTGTCAAGAACCACCCCCCACATGGAGGCAAATGGAGGTGAGTCCAGCAGCATCAGGAGAAGATGGTTAGAAATTTTCTTGCTCGGACTAACATTAATCTTTGTGTGTTATTATATGGTAATCCAAGTGCCATAGGGTGATGAGAAGCATTCATTTCTCTATCCCACACACCGAATCCTTTGCGTAGCCAAGTTGAGCCTACAAAATCATTTCATAAACCCGTTGGTGATCATTGCACATTCCAAGACGGATGCGGCATCACTTCAGAAACAGAGGAATTCAAGACTCAAGGATTACGAAGAGAATTCCCAAGCTGATATTTAAAGCACGATTAGACTATATGTCTAACATGATCCCATGAAGATGAGAAAAAGTGGGATTTCAAAAGTGAATGAGAAAAAAAAAAAAATCCACGGCATCGAGAAAAAGCAGAGTGCCTGGTAAAAGCAAGGCCGATGCTCGTGTAAGTGTTTGATTGATCCGCAATGAAGCCGGATGGGAAAAGAGATAGTCCCCGAAGGAGCCAAATTCCAAAAAGGCTGCTCGCCAAATGGTGTCAAGCACGGAATAAAGGCGCAAAAGAGAAAGGACAGGTAGCAAATCGGCAATGATCACCAACGTCAATCCCTTCGTAAATTTTGGGCCAAAAACAAGCTTTTTCGGTCCCCAATCCTACCAATGTTACAACCCTCAAACAGTCTTCTCTGACTAAGACACTTGGGTTAACATATAGCTTAGCTCGAAGAGGTACGAGCAAGACTATTTCTTTCTCATTTTGCAGGGTTCTTGACTTGTAAACCCGGAGCAGATGATGAAAACTTTCGTTCAATGGCCTTGACTCAAAAGTGAGTCCCCCCCTTTGAGACCAATACCAAGCCCAACATTACGGTCCCGTGGAAGACCTCCCGACCGATCAAAATGTATGCGCTGCGAATGAGCCTAAAATCTAGGCACAGGTTAGTAGGGAATTGAGTGCGTCCCTTAAGAAAAAAAAACACTATCTCAAAACAGGTGAGAAGACCTCTTTGTCGAGAAATATTCCAATTGATGTTTTGAACAAACTCTTTTTGGAAATTTCAAATTGTTGATCCAGATTTGCCGCGCAAGGAATTTGTGATCGCATCTGTATGTCGCAGGAATGTTTTGGATAACCTCCAGCATCAAAATGCACATTTCACGATTAAAACTTAAGTCATACGGTTTTGTCAAATGGACAGCCGTGGTCTTCCCAAAGATTACTAACGTTTTCTTGGTGAAGAAAAATCTTTCAGGCTCAAACTTCTGCAGGATACCTGGAGAACCCGCGTCCCAGGACCCTTTTTCAAAATCGAGCAGTCTCATCGGACGTGGAGAACCCTCGTCATGAGACCCCTGTTCAAAATCAAGCAGTCTCATCGGACGTGGAGAACCCTCGTCATGAGACCTCTTTTCAAGTCAAACAAAGGTAGAAACCGCCTGAAGGGTCAACCAAAGGTAGAAACCGCCTGAAGGGTCAAAACAAAGGTAGAAACCGCCTGAAGGGTCAAACCAAAGGTAGAAACCGCCTGAAGGGTCAACTCAAAGGTAGATACCGCTTGAAGGGTCAAATATGGTAGAAACCGCCATAAGGATCAACTCATCGGTAAATACCGCCATAAGCATCGACACAAAGGTCTGATCCACCATACGGATCAAAATCCATGGCAAATCCCGAAGTATGGGAGGCGCCTTCCTTAGATTCCTAGCCGTTAGGAATCCCATGATGGTATAACCTACCATACAGGTCAGAGCTTAAACTCCCTAGGATTTTCTGACAAGTCCTAGACATCTCCTTGAAAGTCATCACTACCGGCAGCACCTGACAGGTGAGCTTCAGGTAAGTCTCTCTCACTCCGGCCCATGTTCGAATTGCAAGAGTAAACCGGTGATTAACTTGAGCATTCATCAAAAGACTTAAGGGTCCGATGTCATAGCATTTCTTTTCCCCAGTCGAGTCAGTTAAGATTCAGGTGTCATTTTGTCTTTGAAAGCAACCTCTGACGAGCTCACTCTCAAAGAGGGGCAGCTGTTGACACCTGATTTTTGACCATCTATTATTGTGATTTTTATTAAAAATATCAAAAAAGGTCATAAAATCACAAAATCAACTTTGGAAGCCTTAGCCTAGCCTCAGGAACCAATTTTGAACAAAAAATATTTTTGGTATTTTTTAATATTTTTCGAATTTATTTAATTATAAAAATACCCAAAAAATCAGAAAAATACCATTCGTGGTCATAAAAATACCCAAAAATATTCGATAATTTTGTTTTAATTTCCTATTCATGTGTGACACTTTAAATCTTGAAAATTCGACTCGGGTCACCATGTTCCTTCGCAAACATAAACCCGAACCGAACCTAAAAAAAAAAAAAAAAATAATAATAAAGAAGAGGATAGTGATCCGACAAAGTTGATGCCTAGTTGCTTGCTTTTGTCTATATGGGCATTCCATTGTGCATAAAATAAGAGCACAAAAGATGGTGGATAATACTTAATACAAAAAAAAAAACTCTAAAAAAGAAAAGATGGCAAACAAGCTATCGTGGGGGGAGAATAGAATAGAGGACCTGCGACTTTCTAGAAAAGGGGAAGCTCCTTCACATCTCTGGACGGTCTTCGAGTCCGGGGCTTCGCTCCGATGGCCGCCAGAACGAGGAACACCACTTCGAGGCCAAGGGGGACGCCGGCGCCTCCAAGACCTTCCCCTAACGGGCTGGGACCATCCGCAAGCGGCTACATCGTCATAACCGTCCCTGTAGGGTTGTCGAGGTTTCCACTTCCAAAAACTGGAAAGCATGGTCATGCCCAATGCCGTTTTGTTGGGATTGACATCTTCAACAACAAGAAGCTTGAAGATATTGTTCCATCATCCCACAACTATCAAGGATGGCTTTGCTGAGGCACAAATCATTTGGGCCCTTCGGGCAAACTGAGCAGCCACGGGGTTCGGCTATCCAGCTACGATCCAGTGGACTCAAGAGTCCAATTGACGAAGTCGAGCTCCAACTGCTTGTTCATCGATTACCGAATCGAGTGCCGCCACTACCTTCGCCTCCATTAAAAGACAATGAAGCTTACGATCCCGTTGAAGGAACCTTTGCAGATGACTGGCGATACTTCGACGATGATGAGACACGTTGCTCTATCACTAGCAGCGCGCTGCTCTTCGGATAAACGCCATCTCAAACTAGCTGCTGAGTGAAGGCAACGAATCCTCACGAGTTCCTACAAAATCTGGCGGAGTTCATGCATGTTTAGTTCACTAGTAGCCGGTTAACGTGTCTGATGATGTGCAGGTTCTAGTTAAAGTCTTATTCTCTGATCAGTATTCTGTCAGGGAGTCTAAGGACGTTCCAGAAGAGTTGGTGGAGAAAGTTTCATGGAGGAAGATTTCGGGCGCATCAACACTATTTTGCGTCATCTCACCATGATCTCCCTGGGGTTGTTTTTATTCTTATTTTATTTGCTTTTTGCAGATTCTTGCATGACTTTTAATTGAGTTGAAGGCGTTAGAGGGAGCTTTTGTCGTCAACTTTCTCACTGGACACCGCCATCGACCATCCAAGTTTATCCGTGGAGAAAGAGCTGTGCCACAGAGCGGTCGACGCTCCTTGTTCAGGGTCGATGCTGGTGGAGCTCTGCGGCTTCGACGGCGACCTTCCTGAATGGATCCGCAGGTCACGGGAGCTGAAGCAGACTCGGGTTCGGTTTGCTGTCATATGAGGAAAGCGGACGTCCCACGTAGGAGACGATGAACAGTAAGGTAAGGTTTTTTTTTTTTATGTTGGGTTAAGAGCATGAGTTATTTGGCTTTGTGGGTTATTGGGCCGGCGTTGATACGGGTGGAAGAAAGGAATTGGGCTCAGGCGAATTAATTTAGTGGGCTTAAAGAAAAGAGTGGGCTTGGGTTTCCTTGGCGAATTGGACCCGGTTCGAGTCTTCTTTCCTGGTTCGGATTAGGCCCAGCGGTCTGATCCATGTTCGGGCCCAAGATCCGGATCCGACCATTTTTAATTAAGTAGTAATTAAATAAAAAAATTAATTAATTAATAAAATAAAAATAAAAAATTCGGAAAATTCAGAAAAATCATAAAAATTCTCAAAAATGGGAAATGGCCACAATCAACTGGCCATGGAATATGTTGGGTAATTCGATATCCAAGTCTTCCAAAATTTGACGATTTTGCCCCCTCGGGCTAAATCGTCTCCTAATCCTCTCATTTTACCTCGGTCCGAAATCACACCCTCCCTAAACCCTTATGGCTATACTAGGAAGCCATTGACTTGAATTGACGTGCATTGATATGAAATTAATTTATGCACTTGATTGCGCCTTCATTTAAATTGATTGTGATTGATAGGAATAGTCTTCCAATCTGCATGAAAACCTGAATCAAACCTATCTCACCCAAACTTGCGCCTACATGAATTCTTAGCTAGGAAAATCACTCACGTTAGGTACCGAAAGGGCGTTGGTAATGACACCAACGTAACCAAGTCCCCGAACCCAAAATCTCTGGTTCCGCAGAACTGATCGACCTCTCCCAATCGGTCAGTAAGGTTTCCGGTCTACCCTCCAATAAAGACCGGTGGCGACTCCAAATGCATGCACAAGTTGCACATGCCACCACGACCACACTGAAGGTCGAAAGCGATCGACTCTTATCGTCGAATCCTTCTGAAAAATACTCCCGCCGCGATTTGGTATGGGCCTGGGAGGGCTCGCGCCGATCCAAGACCCGTGATCGGTAATCCATTAGCCGCGTCCGCCTTCGGACGGGTCGCGACAACCGTTTCATGCATTCTTAGTATAAAATGCGTATTAGGGTATTCTCTCTTTTCGTATGAAGCGTTTGTCTTTACACTTAATACCGCACACATGATATTTCAAACGCTCCCCAATATCTAACTCGAGTTCACAAATTTACTCTCTCGAAAAAATCCATCATAATTCACATCTGGCATTAAACACCGGTAAAGTGAAATATGTGGGTTATTTCATTTTCGGACATAATAACTATTCAGTCTTTGTCTTAACATTATGTTAAGACGACATCCATATTTTAAGCTTGAACTCTCATTTATCACATAGATAATAAGTTTAAAATCGTCTCATCTCTTTTTTTTTTTACAAGACCATGTCCAATGTTATCGTTCCCGAAAGTTGATCTTCGTGGAAGGACGCGGGCCTAGAGTAAGACTATTGTCCTCCACCTTATTGTACTCAATTTGTATCGATCATCCATTAATCTGATCCGAGTTAGACAATATGCAGAAATAGAATGCGATAGACCTGGAGCGGGCATGTTCATGAGAGTGAATTGGATGAAGAAACTGGACGATAATGAGCTACCTCGCTATATCGACTCGTGTTTCGTCGATGGAGATGGATGGAGAGAGCAGCAGCCTAGTCCTGTACTGTAACATCTTCAAGGAAGGCTTCAGTCTTGGGATTCTTTTCCTTTCTCTAGTCTTTTTAATAGTGCAATCAAGCTACGATTGCTTGACCTTGTACTTCAATATAATCAATAGACGCAGCTTGGATTTGTTTCCATGTTCTGTGGAGTTCAAATCTTTCTGCAACTCCCAAATGCAGTTGCATAACACGACTTCATTCATTAATGGTTAACTCGAGTTTATCAAATGCTAGCTTAAGCAATGTCCTCATGTGATCTATTAGCAATATTGATAGGGTTATAATCTTCCTTGATTTATTTTTGTGATTGATTTTGTAATTATCAATTTCCTTAGATAACTCTCTAGGACATCATGTACAGCCTATATAAAGGCTCTTTGTATCACTGATTTGTAATATAGAAAATATACATAAATTTGCTTTCTCCTTCATTCTTAACATGGTATCAGAGCTATCGTTGTCTGAGGAAGCAGCGATATAGAAAAGTTTTCACGCGACAACGGGGGAGACTAGGCTGTCCATTGCTGCTCTCAGACGAGTGAAATCGTGAAATTTCATCGTGAACAGACCAGATAATCCCCACCACGCTCCGGCTCGACACGGGTCACTGACGCCGTCTTCTGTAAGTCCCTATTTCGAAGTCATCCGTTAACTTTTATACATCGGCGTCGCCACCAACAGGTTCTTCGTCCTCCGTCGAGTCCGACCAACCCAACGTCGTCGCCGGAAAGTTCCTCACACTCCCTCACGCGCCGGTGTATCTCTCTGCGAGTGAGATCCACTCGCTCGTGTATCTCACATGCACGGATTTGCAACGCGTTGCCACGTGTTCGCCACGTTCTCGGCCACGTGTCCAAATCGGCCACTTCACCTCCGCCAGGTGTCATCCACGTGTCAGCCACACGTGCACTTCTGCTGATCGCGTTGACCAGATTTTCGCCGACGTTGACAATCCGTTGACCGACATTGATCGTCCGTTGACTGGCGTTGACCGGCATTGACTAGACTGGTTTGCTCACTGTTTCGACCGGTTCGACCCTTTTTAGATCGGTTCTTACTGTTTTCAGATCGGTTCCTGAGGTATTTCGACGTCCTGAAGCTATTTTTGGCCTTATTTTTGTCATATTGGCTCTGGAATTATTAGTTTGCACCGACTCAACATAGAAATCTAATTGTACTACTTACTTGTCATGGATAAAGTAGAAGGGGCAATACCTATTCAAACAGTCTTGAATGGGTCAAACTATATTCTGTTGTCTCAAGAAATACCGAGTTTTCTAAGAGGACGTAGGCTTTGGCGTTATGTCACTGGCGATATTCGTGAGCCTACCCAGATAGTTGGTGAAGCTGATGATAAATTTACTGAGCGTCTAGAGGAGTGGGATAGCAAGAATCGTCATATACTCACATGGATTCGAAATACTTCAATTCCATCTATCCGACTTCAGTTTGGACGCTTAAATATAGCTAAGGAAGCTTGGGATCTTCTTGCTAGTCGTTATTCCATGTCAGATATTGCTCATCAATATCAACTGTTATGAAATTTGCATCGTATGCATCAGGAGACAGGTCAATCTATTAATGACTTTTTATCATCCATGCATGCTATATGGGATCATCTCACTTTATCTGAACCGAAATGGAGTTCGAATACTGATGCTGGTAAATTTGTTAAATATCGCAATTGTATGTGTATTATGCAATTTCTGATGGCACTCAATGATGAGTTTGAATCGGTGCAAGCTTCCCTTCTGTATAGAGATCTTTTACCTCATCTAGAGGTAGTTGTGTCTAAATTGTTAACTGAAGAGACTCGGCTTGCTACTTTAAAGGCGCAACGCGCCACGCCCGCTGTCTCTATGCCTACAGATGCAGTACTTGCTACTCCAAGTTCATCCTCATGGCGCAAACTTTATTGCATTCATTGTCGCCGAGCTAGCCATCGTGTTTCAAATTGTTGTCAGTTACAAAGTAAGCAACCCATAGGGGCCACCAATTGATCTCGATTCAGAGGTCCACCTGGACGACCACCCACTGTTGCTGCTACTATTGAGGATTCCTCCAAAAGTTCATCCATTACTCTTTCATTAGATGATCTTCGATCAACAGTCCGTTCCATAATTCAAGAATCTGGTACTTCTAGCTCTTCTGCCTTGTTAGTAACTCCAAGTATTCCTGATTCGTGGTTCTTTGACTCTGCTTGTTGTAATCACATGACCTCCAATTCCAATTTATTTCAGTCAAAATCATACAATTCACAAGCACCTGTAATTCATACGGCTGATAATTCTCAGTTAATAGTCAGTCATATGTGAAACATTTCGACGTCCCATTTATCCTTACCTGATACATTTATGGTTCCCAAACTCTCCTTAAACTTGATATCTGTGGGACAGCTATGTGACCTTCGTTTTGACATTCATTTCTCTTCAAATGGTTGTCATGTGCAGGATCCACGGACATGATAGACAGTTGGGACAGACCGTAAAGTGGGACGCTTATTTGAGCTTGTGTCATTAAAGATTCCAAATTCCTTCACTGGATGTGCTGCCACAGTATCATCTGAAACTTGGCACTCTCGATTAGGTCATCCTTCACTTTCTAGATTAAGTTCTTTGATTTCAAGTGGTCATTTAGGTTCCTTTAACAATAAAACATTTGATTGTCTACCTTGCCAACTGGGAAAACATCATGCTTTACCATTCAATATTAGTGAATCTGTTTCTTCTGCTCCTTTGATCTGATTCACTCTAATATTCGGGGACCATCTCCTACTCCTACTATGGGAGGATCTCGTTACTTTGTGATTTTTGTGAATGATTATTCTCGTTATACATGAGTTTATCTTATGAAAAATAGATCTGAGCTTCCTGATATCTTTAGCAAATTTGTTGCCATGATGAAAACACAATTTTCCCAGAACATCAAGATCTTTCGTACTGATAATGCTATGGAATATAGGGAAAAGGAGTTCCTTCAATTTCTTTCTCAGAACGGTACCATTATTCATCGTTCTTGTCCAGGAACTTCCCAACAGAATGGTCGAGCAGAGCGCAAACACAGACATATTTTAGATATCATACGTACTCTTCTTATATCATCCTCATGTCCAGAAAAGTTTTGGGGAGAAGCATGTCATACTGCTGTTTATACTATCAATCGCATTCCGACACCTCTTCTAAGTAACATTTCTCCTTATCAACGCTTGTATGATAGTATTCCAAATTACAATCTTCTTCGAGTCTTTGGTAGTGTATGTTTTTTGCATCTCCTTCCTTCCTAACGAACGCACGAAGTTAGAACCTCGCGCTCATCTATGTTGCTTTCTTGGATATGAGATTGAGCATAAGGGATATAGATGTTGGGATCCTGTTTCAAATCGACTTCGTGTATCTCGTCATGTTACCTTCTAGGAACATAAGATGTTTTCATCATTCCATCCTTTTACGCCCTCCATAACTGTTCACTTCTTCACCAATCCTTCCATCGACCTATTTCCAGAAGATATCACACATGAATCTTCCCATTTGGAATTGTCTGTTCCTCATCTTGATGCAGGTATCTCTGAAAATTCCACTTCGGTAAGTCCTGACATGTCTATGCCATCAGCGGATTCTCCACCATTGGATGTTCCTTCATCTCCCATTCGTCGTTCCACACGTGTAAGTCAACCTTCTGTCCGACTTCGCGATTTTCATTGTTATTCCACTATTGCTTCTTTTCACGAGCCTCGCACGTATCGAGGTACTAATCCTCTTTGGCAGCAAGCAATGGCTGATGTGTTACATGCCTTGGAAAAATCTCATACTTGGGACTTGGTTGATTTACCGCCTAACAAGTCTGCCACTGGTTGTAAATGGGTGTACAAAGTGAAAACCAAGACAGATGGTACGGTGGAACGTTACAAAGCTAGACTAGTTGCCAAATGCTTCACTCAAGAGTATGGCATTGATTATGATGAGACGTTTGCTCCAGTTGCACGTCTTACTTCTGTTCATAGCCTCCTTGCTGTTGCAGCTATTAAAAGATGGTCTCTATTCCAGATGGATGTTAAAAATGCATTCATAAATGGAGATCTCATTAAAGAAGTTTATGTGAAGCCCCCTAGATATACTCACACTTCTAAAGTGTGTTGACTACGCCGAGCATTATATGGTTTAAAACAGGCTCCCCGTGCATGATATTCCAAGTTTAGTTCCACCATGGAACGTCTGGGATTTACATCTAGTCCCTATGACAATGATCTATTCGTTCAACAAACATCTTGTGTGAATATTCTGCTACTTTTATATGTGGATGACATGATTATCACAGGTGATGATCATCACGATATTGTAAAACTACAGCAGTATTTGAGTCAACATTTTGAAATGAAAGATCTTGGTCAACTCAGCTATTTTCTAGGCTTGGAAGTTGCTTCCGATTCTTCTGGGTATTACCTTTCTCAAGCAAAATATGTCACTGATCTTATTTCTCGAGCAGGACTTACTGATAACAAGATTGCTTCAACTCCCATTGAGACTAATGTTAAATTTGATGATAAAGATGGCACTCCTCTTTCGAATCCAACTCTTTATCGGTAGCTTGTTGGCAGTCTTATTTACCTCGCAGTTACTCGTCCTAATATTGCTTATGCTGTTCACGTTGTAAGTCAGTTCATGACTACGCCGCGAACGACTCACTGTGCTGTCGTTCTTCATATTCTTCGTTATGTTAAGGGCACTTTATTTCATGGTCTTCACTTTTTCGCTACTTCAACCTTAGAGTTGACAGCTTATTCAGATGTTGACTGGGTTGGTGATCCTCTTAATCGTCGCTCTACTATTGGCTACTGCTTCTTCTTAGGAAAATTTCTTATTTCCTGGCGAAGTAAGAAAAAAACTATTGTTGCTCGATCTAGTACAGAAGTAGATTATCGAGCTTTGGCTGATACGGTCTCCGAACTATTGTGGTTGCGATGGCTATTAGAAGACATGGGAGTTCGTCACTATAGTGGCACGACCATTTATTGCGATAACCAGAGTGCTATTCAGATAGCCCATAATGATGTCTTTCATGAGCGTACCAAGCACATTGAAATTGACTGTCATTTCGTACAATCTCACGTGCTTTGTGGAACTATTCATCTTATTCCCACATCATCAACTGCTCAGACGGCCGATATCTTCACTGCACATTCAATTGGACTTTTCCAAGAGCTATTTTCCAAAGTCCAGTTGACATCGTCAATGTCACCTTGAGTTTTAGGGGGGATATTAGCAATATTGATAGGGTTATAATCTTTCTTGATTTATTGTGATTGATTTTGTAATTATCAATTTCCTTAGATAACTCTCTAGGACATCCTGTATAGTATATATAGGCTCTTTGTATCACTTATTTATAATATAGAAAATATACATAAATTTGCTTTCTCCTTCATTCTTACCATGATCAAAATCGAGATCTCGTGAAAATTGTTGTCGATAAGTCAGGCTGGGGACCATTCTGACGATTCGTTAAGGTGCCACAAGCTATCATTTCATTTCAATCACACCCCTTTAGACGGCAAGCATAAAATATATTGTAGCTAGCGTTATCACCTAAAAGGGGGTGAATAGATGTTTTTGAAACTTAGAAACAATATGGAATTCAAAAAAACAAGTTCAGATCTTAGCTTAGAGTTTGATCAAGAGTAAGATTTGAGATGGCCTCAGAGTCTGTTTGTGCACAAATCAATTATCAAGAGTAATATAAAGAGTTTACGGCGATAGAAAATATGCACACAAAATTTATAGTGGTTCGATTTTGATCAAGCCTATATCCACTTCTTCACGCTGGCAACCAATCAGCCGGATTCCACTAGTGAATAGCTCAGAGATTAAGTTAATGGACCAATTTGTCTGACACTCAATCACTTTGAATGAAAAGCTCTAAGTACTACAGTATTTGGATCAAGAATAATGAAACTTTCTTGAACTTTGAAATTTTGATTCTAGAATCTCGTACTCTCTTCAGCTTTGAAGTATCTTTTTATATTCCTTCACATTCAAACTAACCGTTGCAAAGGTCTTTGGAGGTCCACTCTGCAATATAACAAACTGGACGAGGTTGTATACAAAGGATTTCGTAGTCGTTGGGAAATAAGAATAGAATTCCTAGTTGATCTCATCGCCCATACAAAGATATGGGATACCAAAGATAGAATTCTTCTTTAGGTAATAAATCCTCTTCTTCCTAAATCCACATCTTTGATAGATAATAGAATAATCTTCATAATTGCTAATCTTCGAAAACAAATCCAACTCGATTTGCTATCCGTTGTGATAATTTAATATCTCTTAATCAACATCTTGATTTCATCTCATACGAATCTAGAGGTTTCGTTTGAAGTGCTCCCTCAGAGTCTGAGCAGATAGAGAGCTCGAATTATAAGATTACGTCGTATAAAGCCATTAAGCCATTCCTTAATTTTTGAATATGTATGAGGATAATATATAAAAGAGTATTTCATCATATTAACTCATTCTAGAGAACATATATTGTTTTGTTAACTTCAAAATCAATTAGGAATTTTTTCAACAAAATAGAGATTTCTTCTTCTTCCTACGGGGTGAGAAGGTCCATATCTCGAACGATGAACAACTCATTCCATGCTAGAACCATCTACGGGAGATTCCAGTTTGCTTTGTCTTTTCCATTTTCCTTTTGATGATGCGGCTTTTGAGCAATAGTAGCTTTGAATTTTGGTCAGTTAATAGTCGATTACGCGGTCAGGAGCGGCTTTTTTAACAGACTATAAAGTCTAGTTTGTCTAAATTTGGTTAGGGAAGACTGTTCTCTTGCCACTGCTAAAAAACACAACCTATCCTTTAACACAACTGGCTCCTTTGTAAACAAATCCGGAAACCTTCTCTTTCAAGAGCCTGCTCTTTAACTGATACAAGATCATCAATGAGTGCCTTCAGATACGTAGAACAGAATAGATTTTGCGATTTTTCCCATATTTTGCTTGCCTAAGCTGCAATATAAAGCTACAGATGTACATCATCGATTTGCCTCAATACTCTCTAGCCCTTGAATCATTTCTTTAGCTCAAAATGCAGTCTCCATTCTTCACTTCTCTCTTGCTAGCTCTGTGGAGCCTGTCAAAGGTTAGCTTCAGCCAAGTCTGCAGCGATCAAAATCGAGATTCGGCCACCATTGTCGTGGATCAGTCGGGCCATGGACAATACACCACGGTGCAAGGAGCCATCGACTCCGTGCCGGCGAAGAACAACGTCTGGACTCACATCCTGGTCAAACCCGGGAATTATAGGTAGGTTGAAAAAGATGTGATACTCCATGTGGCTAAGCTAGCCCTTGAGAAAATTTAATGTTAGTGTTGAATGTTTTCTGCAGAGAAAAGGTTGCGATACCAGCAGACAAGCCATGCATAGTTCTCGAAGGGCACTCGGCAAGTGACACCATCATTGAGTGGGGCGACGGGGGCGAGGTTAATGAAAGCGCTACCGTCACGCTTTCTGCAGAAAACTTCAAAGCTAGAAATATGGGATTCAAGGCAAGAGTTGCCCTTCATTTCTCATGCATTTCCCTATTCTTTGGTCCATATCTTTCATTTTGTATGGATTTCAGTACATCTGTCGTCGACCTCACGCACTTCGTGCTATGATTGATTGAGTACAAATTCGATTGAGTATGCATAACATTTACTCCGCTTATTTCAAGTTATGAGAAATGTTTGACCCAGACGGAATTCTTGGCAGAACACCTACAACGAAATGACACGGCGCGGAGATTGGAGTTCAATCAAGCCGGCTCCAGCGTTTCAAATAACGTCGGACAAAGTCTCATTCTACCAATGCACATTTATAAGTGTGCAAGACACGCTGACAGACTTCCGAGGGCGTCACTACTTCGAGTCATGTTACATTGAGGGTGCCACGGATTTCATCTGGGGCGGCGGCCAATCCATCTATCAGGTCAAACAAGAACATAATATAAGTGACACCTGTCATTTCTCCATAAATTGTGGTTGCAGCCATAAAGTATTCTAGAACTTAGCTTAGCAAAGATTATATGCAGGGCTGCAAGATAAACGCGAGCACGGATATCCTAGGTGGTGGATTGGCGGGCTACATCACTGCTCAGGGCCGCGACAACGTGGCAGACACTAGTGGGTACGTCTTCAACCAGGGTTCCGTAGTGGGTACGGGGCCCGTCTACCTTGGAAGGGCATATAAGCAGTACTCAAGAGTAGTGTTTTACAAGACAGATCTCTCAAACGTTGTGGTGGCGAAGGGATGGGACTCTTGGAGATACGCTGGTCAAGAGTAAGGAAGTTCCTCAATAGATGTTGATGCTTGAACTAATGCATCAAGATGGCAATTAATTTCTTTATTCTCTTGAAAATTTGATGAACAGGGGGACAATAACCTACGTAGAGTATCAATGCACCGGGCCTGGGGCAGACAAGTCCAAGCGAGTCAAGTGGGAGAAGACACTGTCAAGTGAGGAGTTACAGAAGTTGGCCGATGTCAACACATTCATAAATCAAGATGGTTGGCTGCAGAAGCAACCCTTTTAGTCTCTGCAGAAACTATGCATCTCTCGTTCTATTTCTGCATGATCTGATTAGCTTATTTGGGGTTTGCAAGTGACCAAATCAAATCCCCTTTGAAAATGTTCAGAAGATGTATTTGCATTGGGAATTCATAGATTTGGCATATCATATAATGGGAAAATTATCCAACAAATGAAGAGAATTGCCATCTATTAGTATTTTTTTAATTAAATTAAGTTATATTTGCTTAAAATCGCTGGGAAGTACAATGAATGAATGGGAAGGAATGATCGAATTAAACTTCGAGGCGTGATGACGCTTTTTTTGTTGAGCCTTTCAATGGCTTACGCACTTGGTTATCCTCCTTCAATGGCAGCCTCTGGATCCTCTATAGGCATCAAATTGGGATTTATAATATAGGAAATCTTCAAGGTCGTGAGAAGAAACATCATCTTATCTCTGCAACGAGCAAAATCGTTGCCATCAAACCGATCCCGTTTCACCATGTCTTGATTCATGATCTTGATTGATTTTGATTGCATTTTTGCATATAATAATTCATTAAAATTGAATCAATTATTAAAAATCCTCCAGGAGACAATACAATCTTAGAATGAAAATATCACATATTAATTTAGCAAAACTCTCAATGGGAAAACAATTGGAAATAAAGATGTATCTCCTTTTTAAGAAACGAAAATATGAAAGCTATAAATTAAATAGAAATGTTTAGTAATTTGTAGTGAAAATGTTTGAATATATACAACATTTCAAAGGTTAAAAAATCATGTTTGAACAGGCACATTCTTCCAAAAGTTAAGGAGATATGTTCTAATATTCACAACATTTCAAAGGTTGTAAGAGCGCTAATAACCGTTAGGTAATATATAAAATTCAAAGTTAAATTATAACAAAAAATAACTGTAACTCCTTTGTGAATGGTCGCACTATTTCGCTAGACACATCATTTATTATATAGTTATTGAATTTAAGATGTAATTAATAAAAGTAATATGAAGAGGCTGAATTACTCTATCAAGGGCATATTCTGAACATGTTGTCCGATTGATTGTATGACTTATTCACTGAGTTGAAATCTGCTAGAAACATTTTAGAATGAACTTGAATTTAAATAAAAAGTAGAGGAGTAAAGTATCAACAAATATATTTTTTTTGGTAAGGTTGTCACGACCCGTTTTTTCATTTTCGGGCTAATGGATTGTCGAATCGGGCCCCCCACTGTGCAATGTGGATCGCGGGCTTTCTCGACGCGGGCCCTCCCAAGCCCATACCAAATCGCGACGGGAATAAATTTACGCGGGTTTTTTGACGATAAGAGTCGATCGCTTTCGACCTTGGTGTGGTCGTGGTGGCATGTGCTATGTGTGCATGCATTTGGAGTCGCCACCGGTCATTCTTGGAAGGTGGACCGGAAATCTCACTGATCGATTGGGAGAGATCGATCAGTTCTGCGGAACCAGAGATTTTGGGTTCGAGGACTTGGTTACGTTGGTGTCATTACCAACGCCCTTTCGGTACCTAATGCGAGTGATTTTTCTGACTAAGATTTCATGCAAGCACAATTTTGGGTGAGGTAAGTCTGATTTAAGGTTTCATGCAGATTGGAAGACTAGTCCTATCAAATCACATTCAATATAAGGATGGCGCAATCATATACATAAACGAATCACATCAATGTACATCAATTCAAATCAATGTCCTCCTAGTATAGCCTTAAGGGCTTAGGGAATGTATGATTTAGGACCAAGGGTAGACTGGAAGATTTGGGTGTTGAATTAAACAAAATAAGTTATGGCCTGTGGATCGTGGCCATTTCCTATTTTTGAGAAATTTCTTGAATTTTTCAGAATTTCTCGAAAAACGATATGCCTAAAGGACAAAATCGTCATTTTCGAAAAGATCGGGATTCGAAAGACCAAAGATAGGTCTTGACCAGTTGGTGTGGTCATTTCCCATTTTCTGGATTTTTAGAATTTTCAGGTTTTCTTGAGGAATGATCTGTCAAAAGGGCGAAATCTTCATTTTTGAAAAGATCGGGATTCGAAAGACCAAAAATAGGCTTTGACCAGTTGGCTGTGGTCATTTCCTATTTTTTTGATTTTTTTTGGATTTTTCATCATTTCTTCAATTTTTTGGAAGACGATTTGCCGAAAGGGCAAAATCGTCATTTTGGAGGGATTGGAGTTTGAAAGAACCAAAATAGGTCATGGGCAGTTGATTGTGGCCATTTCCTATTTTTCTAGAATTTTTTCGATTTTTGGGAGACGACTTGCCAAAAGAGCAAAATCGTCATTCTGGAAGGATTGGGGTTCAAAAGACCCAAAATATGTCATGGTAAGTTGGTTGTGGCCATTTCCTATTTTTTGAATTTTTTTGGAGATTTTCTGAATTTCTTTGATTTTTTGGAAGACGATTTGTCTAAAGGGAAAAATCATCATTTTTTGAAAGATTGAGGTTTGAAAGACCCAAAATAGGTCATGGCCAGTTGATTGTGGTCATTTCCTATTTTTTGAAATTTTTCTGGAATTTTCAGGATTTCTTCAATTTTTTGGAAGACGATTTGCCTAAAGGGCAAAATCGTCATTTTTGGAGGGATCGGGTTTCGGAAGGCCCAAAATAGATCATGACCAGTTGATTGTGGCCATTTTCTATTTTTTGAATTTTTTTTAGAATTTTTCCGTATTTTTCCAACTTTTGATTTTTGATTTTTGATTTTTTTAATGATTTTCTATTTTTTATTGAATTTTTGAATTTTTATTAATTTTTTGAATTTTTTTATTAAAAATATTTTTTGGACCTGGTCAAACCCAGCCCGCGCCTCTCTGGCGCCCGGCCCGACCGTACGGGTCGAAATCCGATCTAAACGATGCTGTTTTTGATTTTTTCGAAATTTTTTTATTTTTTTATTATTTTAAAACCATTTTCTAATTTATCCAAATTTCTGAAAATTAAAACCAATCAGACGGTCTCCACCTTGCCACGTGGCACTACCCTAGCCGCCGGATCAATTTGATTTTGAAAATACCGGATCGCGACATGTTGCACACTTACGGCCGTCCGATCTAGGTTTTTTTTGAAAACATCGGATGGCGACACGTGTCACGCCCACAGCCGTCCGATCTAGGTTTTTTGAAAACATCGGATGGTGACACGTGTCACGCCCACAGCCGTCCGATCTAGGGTATTTTTTTAAATTTTATGAAAAGACATTTATTATTTAAAAAACCATTTTTAAAATTTTGAAAATTGCCGGATCGCGACACGTGTCCAAATCAACACCGCTGGATCTAGGGTTTTTGGTTGTTTTTTTTTTTAGGAAGCATTCGCCGGCGGCTGATGTGGCGCGCCGCGTGGCGCCACGTCAGCTTTGACCAGTCAACTTTCGTTGACTTGTCAATGGCTCGTCGGGGAAGAAGACCGGCGCCGGCGTCCCTCGCCGGCGCTTCGCCGGAAGCATGTTTTCGACGTCCAAACGGCGCGGAAACGGCGCGATTTCGACTCCAAAACGAACCCCCGACATCCCTTATTAACAAACAAACATTTTTCACACCGGATCTCGCCGGAAACACCCCAAACTGAGCATGAACAGTGCCGACTCCGGCGACCCCGTTCACGAAATTTTTTATCGTCGAATCTTCGTTTTAATCATTCGAGCAGCATTCAAGTCGGATTTAGAGACTTACCTGAGCTCCTTTAGAGCTTGGAAACCACCATTTGCGCCGGCATGAGGTCTAATCTCGGGTTAGGACCGAGGAGCTCCGGCCGGCCATTTTCATCGCCGATCGATGCAAAATAAAGAGCAAACAAAGCTTGGAGTCGGTTCTAGCATGTATACGAGGCCTAAACAGGGCTAAGAAAGGTTGGGAGAGACGGGGCCGAGAGTTAGACAAGCGGGATGGTCTGGCGAGCATTTCATCAAGCACGTGGTGTGCATCCGAAAACAAACATTCAAGCGGACGCCGAGGGTCACACGAGCTAAACCGAAAGAAAATAACGTTCAGGCATCATTGGGAAGACTCGACATGGCATCGGTATATGATGTGGACATCGAACCATATCAAGGAGGAGGTGCTAGGGACTCGTTGTTCTATCCACTTGGTCCAATTACTCGAGCGAGAGCGAGGGAATTCAAGCAAGTTATCGGCATCATGGTTCAAGATCTTTGGAGTAGAGGTGATCTTGATCCGAGAATTGAAGATTCTGAAGCTCTTTGGACTAACGCGATTACATTTAGCTTCGCGAATTCTGAACTGATTTAGGGCTAACGAGCTCCGAATGAGCTCAAATTTGGTCAGCTGAAGAGAAACGGTTGTCGCGACCCTCCCGAGCGCCTTCTCTGGGGCTTGCGAGGGTTAATGGGCCGCCCGATCGTTGGCTGGATCGGACGCGGGCCTCTCCCAAGGCCCATTACCCAAATCGCAACTGCTGGATGTACGTGGTCGACCTTCAGTGTGGTCTAGTGACATGTGATGAGTGTACATGTCAAGGAGTCGCCACCAATCGTTTTGCGGAGGGTACGATCGGAAACCCTATCGAATAGTTGGGAGTGGTCTATTCGATTCTGCGAAAAACAGAGAAGTGGGTTCGGGGACTTAGTTACGCCAACTGTCAGAGTTGACGCCCTTTCGGTACCTACGCTGAATGGTTTATCTGATCTTAGGATTTCATACAGATGAGTGAGGTACAGATCCTAAATCTAAGAGTTCATGCAGATGGGAATTACTACCCTATCACTCACAATCAATAGAAATAAGTGCGCAAATCGAGGATCCAGTACATGCGGATAAAACACATGAAATCAGCATGGCATCCCTAATGAGGCCCTATTAGCCAAGAGAAATATCAATCAAGGCTCAAGAATGATTTTAGCATGATTTGCCCATGAGGGGCAAAATCATAATTTTGAACAATTCGGGGACAATTCCCCTTAAAAATGACAAATTCGTAATTTTTGATGAATTGGGAAGTCAAAAGACGGAGGAAACATGATTGGCCATCAATCCAATCAATTTCCTATTTTTCGGGATTTTCCAGAATTTTTCTAGAATTTAAAAGTGATTTTACCCTCAGAAGGATAAAATCGTCATTTTAGACAAAGATGAGAACTGAAAATCTCAAATATTAGGGCTGGTCGTCCACCTGACCCAAACCCTAACTTTATGCAATTTTCAGAACTCAATTGGAATAAGAAAGATGATTTTCCCCATGAGGGGCAAAATTGTCATTTCAGCAGGAATGATAAGATTCGAAAATCCCAGCAAAAGGATTCACCACCTAATTTGGCCCTATCCTAATCTAGGCATTTTCGACCAATCTTGAAACACAAGGCAGGGACGAATTACCCCTAAAGGGCATTGTCGTCAATTCTTGGAAGAACAGATAAGAAACCCCAAAAATAGGGTTGACCAGTTGTCTGTGGTCAATCCTCGATTTTTGGGGATTTCTGGAGTGTCTAGGATTTTTCCATAATTTTTCTATATTTTTTTTTGGAATTTTCTGGCATTTTCTAGCATTTTTTGGATTTTCTGAAATTTTTCCGATTTTTTTTATTTTTTTAAATCATTTTTCGATTTTTTTTATTTAAAAAATGTTATCCGGGCCGGGTCGGGTGACCCGGCCCACGGCCCAGCCCGGACCCGAGTCCGCGCGACCCGCGCCCAAAACGACGCCGTTTTTGCCTTCTCCCGCTCAGATTTTTTTAAATTCCCGCCCAAACGAACCAAAGGCCTAGATTGTGCCACGTGTCGCCTGATGGACGGTTTGATCTAAGGCTGGAAACTGACGGTCCAGATTGAACTTCCTGATCGAACCACAACCGTCCGATCTAAGGGATTTTTAATTTCCAAAAATCATTTTTTATTTCCGAAAAAAAGAGATCGCGACACGTGGCCAAATGTCCACCGTCCGATCTGTTTTGGTTATATTCGGTTGTAACGACGACGCTGACGTGGCTGCCACGTGGGCGCCACGTCAGCGCCACGTGAGCGTTGACCAGTCAACTTTCGTTGACTGGTCAACAGGGCTACCGGGGAAGACGACCGGCGCCGGCGCTCCCTCGCCGGCGCCTCGTCGGAGGGCCATATCTCCGGCTACAGAACGCCAAATCGCACGAGACCACCTCCATTCGACTCGTACAGATCCTCTCTACCACATATATCGGCCTCACAACAGCAGCACCAGATTTTCTATGACTGCAACTCTGACCGAAGCTATCCTCCGGCGAGAGCGTCGTCCTAACCATTTCTATCGTCACCTAGCTAAAAGAATCGATCAAGAAGCATCACCGAGGGTAGAGGAGACTTACCTGACCGTCACGGAGCTTCGGCTTGGTCTAGGACGAGCTATGGAGCTCGCGGCCGATCGGCCATGGCAAGGGATGGACTCGGTGATTTAGGCCATGAAACGACATGCGACCAAAGGCAAAAATGCTCAGGGAGGAGACATAAGCACATTGCAACCAGAATCGCAGCAAATGGATGACTCTAATTAAAGTTGCCATTGAAGGCCGAGCTTGAGTTCGAAGGAGGACCTCACCATTTCCAAGAGCGTCTTCGAGTATGGTTTGGTCCGACGCCTTCCCCGGGCTGAGACGAAGCTAATGGAAGCGATGGCGTCAATTGTCGTCGTCTGAATCGCGGGGAATCCGAGCTCGAATTTCTCGAGCTTGGAGCTTCAATGGCCGCCGCGTTCTCTCTCTTTCACCTCACTCTCTCCCTCTCTGCCCTTTATGAGCTTTCTCTTCCTCGCTCTCTCTGTTTCCTTCTCTCTGTCTCGCTCTCTCTTTCCCACTCTGCCAGCTCCTCCTCTCACGAACCCCCTCTCGTCCTCTGCCGTCGCGCGAAGAGAACCGCTCTCTCCCCCTCGCTTTCTCCCTCTCTTGCTTTTTGTTCCTCCAACTAACTCCTTTGCCAACTGATTTCCCCAGCCCAACTGATCATCTCTACCAACTGACTTCCTTCGCGAACTGATCTTTTTTTTTGCCCGCCCCTTCGTCCGTTCTCTTCTTCTTTTGTTTTGCGCGAACCGATCTAATAAACAGGCTTCCTCTGTTTGTTTAAGGTGAAACTGGTCAACCGGGTTGACTGGGTTGGGTCAACCCGACCCAGTCGACCCGGTTCAACTTTCTTTGTCCAAATTGGACGCCCATATGTGCCAAGATCACAAAATTGACACTAAAATTGGACTCCATGGCACAGACTCCATCTAGAAATGTGATTTTCGTGACAAATTCCTTTTGAATTGATTGAAAGCCCCAAATGTAGAGTATGATCCGAATTTGATTTTTGTCAAATTGAAGGTCCTAATGGACGAATCGACCCCAATTGAACTGACCGTTAGATTTAGGGGATCGAATACTATAGGGAGGAAGCATTGGGGTTCAATGGGTGCCCCTCAAAAAAGTTTAATTTCAGAATTGGCATTATAGGGACTAAAATGAAAAGAATTTCATGCAATTAGGTCCCTAAAGCCAAAATTGATCAAATCAGCACACAATTGAACCAAGTCGAAATGTAGGGTAATCAAGTCGAATGTCAAGACTCGAAAAAATGCGAAATATTGCAAATAAAATGACTCAAAACATATTTTTTGACAAATTTAACCATGTGCGTTACAAAGAAACCCACAAAATTAAACTTGAATTTCGATTCTTGATGAGGTCAAAATGACAAGGGATTTAAAAGAAAAATATTGACTATTTTCCTATATTTTTGTGACCTCAAATTCTATTTTTGTCGATTTTTCTTAGTATTTTCCTATTTTCTAAAAGTACTAAAAAATGTGAAAAATATGAAAAATTATTTTTTTGGTCAAGAATGGTTCCTTGGGCTTGGCCAAGGCCACCAAAGTTGATTTTGTAATTTTTTTGACTTTTTATGGATTTTTTTATGATTTTTCAAAAATAAAACTGAAAAAGACTAGGTCAAAAATCAGGTGTCAACAACGGTGTCCTGATCAATACTCAAGGCTGCAATGAATTTCGGCCCTTCGGCATTGTTTAGATGGACTTTTAGGCCTTTTTCTATTTTTAGGAGAATTTTTATTAATTAAGGGTATTTTTGTAATTTTTTCCTTTTAGGGTTATCACTATATATAATGGTGCTTATGAGTTTCTGAAAATACATCATTGATTCAGAATTTTATACAGAAAGTCTTTTTCTCTTCTTCGAGTTCTCTTGAAAACTAGACCAAATCAAGTTCCCTTGTGGCAATCGATCGACTTATCGAGCAAGATTGCGAATTCTCTTGTTCGTGGCGTCTATAGCGTGGATTGGTTGACACAGGTTCGTCAACAGGTCACGCTCATACCGAGGTTACCAATCACAGGTTCGATTGGGAGTCAAGGTTAGCAATTCGCAACCCTTGGATCTTCGTAGAACGATCAGTTTCCGCAGCGATTCACATCATCTGGTATCAAAGCTGGTTCTACAAGGTCTAGTTATCTTACTTTTATTGATTTTAATTCAGCAATCTAGGGTTTATAGAATTGAGGATCTGTTACTAATCGAATTAGGATTTTGTATTGTTCTTGCTGCGATTTCAATTTTGACTTAGGGTTTTCGGTCCTAGTTGTTTAGATTGTATTGAGTTCGTAAAAAAAAAAAATCGGCAAAAAAAAGAAAAAAAATTAAAAAAAGGATGAAAAAAAAATCAAGAGGACGACTCGTTTCTTTTTATTATTATTATTGTTAGTTGGATCGGATAGGAAAAAAAAATAGTAGCAACCATTGAACCTGAATTCAAATCTAGCAAAAGTTGCTGAATTGATCTTGCTTTGTGGTTTAGTCGACTGTTATAAGGAGCTTGTGAGAATGAAATTCTAGTCTGATAAAGAGCTTGAAAGAAGGAAACGAGAGGAAAAAGGAAAGAGTGTGTGAGTTTAATTGAGGGAAGAAAAAGTTGAGATTGAGTTAAACACGAGGGGAGTGATAAACACCTTGAGCGAAACACGTGAGGGAGTGTGGTGAGATTTCTTTTATTTCTAACGTTATCTTGCAGGTTTAGTTAAAAAAAAAATCATGGCAGACCAAGAAAGCGTAAATCAAAAGGAGGATGGCACCAACGCAATGGATAATGCAATTTTAGTAGGCATCCAGCAATTGAGCTTACTACTTGAAGCACTTAGCAACCGAGTTGTGAGATGTGAGACGAGACTTGATGGTGATCGAGAGCCACCACAAGGGAGACCACAAAATCAGCGAGATGAGCCTAGGGCGCAACCTAGATGGCAGTGGCAATTTGACGATGAATATGCGTCCGATACAGAAGATGACCGAGATGGCAGGTTTGGGAGGAGAAACAGACGCCGAGAGTTCAGACATCGAGAAGATGATGAGCTTAGCAATATCAAGATGAAGATTCCATCTTTCCAAGGAAAGAATGATCCTGATGCATACCTAGAATGGGAGAAACGAATGGAGATGGTATTTGACTGCCGACGATATTCGGAGCTCAAGAAGGTAAAAATTATAGCTGTTGAATTAACTGATTATGCTATAATTTGGTGGGATCAACTTGTGAATAATAGGAGACGCAATGGTGAGAGATTGGTAGAAACGTGGGGTGAGATGAAAGCAGTGATGAGGAAGCGCTTCATACCAAGTCATTACCACAGAGACTTGTTCCATAAACTGCAAAATCCCACACAAGGTAGCAAGAGCGTGGAAGAGTATCATAAAGAGATTGAGATTGCCATGATCCGTGCTAATGTGGTAAAGGACCGTGAAGCTACTATGTCACGATTCTTATGTGGTTTGAACCGAGATATAGCAAGAGTGGTAGAGCTGCAACATTATGTCAAGTTGGAAGAATTGATGGACAAAGCTATCAAAGTATAGAGGCAATTGAAGTTGGACCGAAATTACAGGAGTGGTGGAGGTTCAAGCTCAAATTCGAAACCCAATTAGAAGAAAGACGAGAAGTCGAACTAGAAGGGAAACAACACCAAGGTTGAAACTTCAAGAGAGAAAGAGAAAGATGGCAGAGTTGGTTCGAATCCGGCTTCAGGTAAAACTGAAAATCCTAACACTAGAACTCATGAAATTAAATGTTTCAAGTATTTAGGCATGGGTCATATGGCGAATCAATGCCCTAATAGGAGGGTGATGATAATGACTGAAACTGGAGATGTTCAATCTGAAAGTGACATGTAGGAAGAGGGTGATGTCATGCTGCTATTGGAGGACTGTAGAGATGTCGAGATGCCAGTCAAGGGTGAATTGATGGTGGTTAGACGTTCTCTTAGCGTGCAAGTCAAGGAGGAGGAGCATCACCAGCAACGTGATAACTTGTTCCATACAAGATGCTTGGTGAATGGTAAGATTTGTAGTTTAATTATTGATGGAGGTAGTTGTACAAATGTGGCAAGTTGTACTATGGTGGAGAAACTAGGATTGAAAACTACAAAACACCATAGACCATATAGACTTCAGTGGTTGAATGATAGTGGTGAAGTGAAAGTTTCGAAACAAGTCCTAGTTCCATTTGAGATATGGCGATATAAAGATGATGTGGTATGTGATGTTGTACCTATGCAAGCCGGACATCTTTTACTTGGTAGACCATGACAGTATGATCAGAGGGTACATCATGATGGATACACTAACCGATATTCATTGATGATGGATCAGAAGGCTTATACTTTGGTGCCAATGACACCTACCGAAGTGTATGAAGATCAATTGAAACTACAAGGTGAGGCTGAGAAAAAGAGAAAAAGTGAGAAAACTGAGAGCTTGCGTAGAGAGTCTGAGACGCAAGGAAAAGGAGAGATAGAGAAAAACTGAGTGGTAAAAGCCGAGGGAAAAGCAGAGAGAAAAGAAAAGAGAGAAAAGAATTTCTATGCAAGATCGAGCGAAGTGAGGAGAGCTTTGGTTCTGGACCGACCGATACTTGTACTTTTGTACAATGAGGCATTGTTTACTACTAACAATCTTGACCCGAGTTTGCCTAGTTCTGTCGTGTCTTTATTGTAGGAATTTGATGATGTCTTTCCTGATGAGGTTCTTGGAGGTCTACCACCGATTCGAGGCATAGAGCATCAAATCGACTTGATACCTGGTGCGCCATTACCTAATCGACCCGCATATCGAAGTAATCCTGAGGAGATAAAGGAACTTCAGCGGCAAGTTAGTGAATTACTGGAACGAGGATATGTGCGAGAAAGTCTTAGCCCGTGTGCTGTTCCTATTTTGTTAGTGCCAAAGAAGGATGAGACTAGGCGAATGTGTGTCGATTGCCGAGCAATCAACAATATTATGGTAAAGTATCGACATCCTATTCCTAGATTAGATGACATGTTAGATGAGTTATATGGAGTTTGCATATTTACTAAAATTGATCTGAAAAGTGATTATCATCAGATTAGAATGAAAGAAGGGGATGAATGGAAAACTGCATTTAAGACCAAGTATGGATTGTATGAGTGGTTAGTCATGCCATTTGGTTTAATTAATGCACCTAGCGCTTTCATGCGACTTATGAATCATGTTCTGCGTGCTTTTATTGATCGATTTGTGGTTGTCTATTTTGATGATATTTTGATATATAGTCTAAGCCTTGATGATTATATTAAACATGTGCGAGCTATTTTACAGGTTTTAAGGGCCGAGCAACTATATGCTAATCTGAAGAAATGCTCTTTTGTGACTAAAAAATTAGTATTTCTAGGGTTTGTTGTTGGTGCTGATGGAATACAGGTTGACGAAGAAAAGGTGAAAGCGATCCAAGAATGGCGAACACCTAAGACTATAGGACAAGTGCGCAGCTTTCATGGCTTAGCCAGTTTCTATCGCAGATTTGTGAAGGATTTCAGCACCATCGCCGCACATTTAACCGAGGTCATCAAGAAGCACGTGGGTTTCACGTGGAGAGAAGAGTAAGAGAGAGCATTCAATCTGTTGAAGGATAAGCTAACTAATGCTCTTTTGTTATCTTTACCAAATTTCAGTGCTACTTTTGAAATAGAATGCGATGCTTCTGGTACAGGAATTGGAGCTGTGTTGATGCAAGGAGGACGTCCCATAGCTTATTTGAGCGAGAAGTTAAGCGGAGCAACATTGAATTATCCAACTTACGATAAGGAGATGTACGCTTTGGTGCGAGCTTTAGAGACTTGGCAACATTACTTATGGCCAAAGGAATTTGTGATCCACACCGACCACGAGACATTAAAGTACTTGAGGGGACAGCAAAAGTTGAACAAAAGACATGCTAAATGGATGGAGTTCATCGAGACTTTTCCATATGTAATCAAGTATAAGAAAGGTAAGGAAAATGTGGTAGCCGATGCACTTTCTCGAAGGTACGCAATTCTAACTACTTCAGGAACAAAGTACCTAGGTTTTGAGCATATCAAAGAGATATATACTAATGATGATGACTTTGGAAGAGTGTTTGAAGCTTGTGAGCATGCTGCGTTTGAAAAATTCTATAGGCATGATTGCTATCTTTTTCGTGAAAACAAGTTATGTTTACCTAGATGCTCTTTGCAAGAGTTGTTGGTGTGAGAGGTGCATAGTGGCGGTTTAATGGGGCATTTTGGAATCAATAAAACTTATGAAGTGCTGCATGAACATTTTTATTGGCCACATATGAAACGAGATGTCACACGTGTCTGTGAAAGGTGCATTGCATGTAAACAGGCCAAGTCTACAACTAAACCACATGGCTTGTATATGCCTTTGCCTATCCCGACGCATCCTTGGGTTGATATTTCTATGGGTTTTGTGTTAAGATTGCCTAGGTCTAAGCATGGTAAGGATTCTATTTATGTGGTTTGTTGACACCTAATTTTGGATCAGCCTTTTTGTAGTTGTTTCTTAGAAAATTCATAAAAAAATTCATAAAAAGTCAAAAAATTGTAAAATCACCTTTGGTGGACTTGGCCAAGCCTAAGGAACCATTTTTAACAAAAAAATAATTTTTCATATTTTTCGCATTTTTTAATATTTTCAGAAATTAGGAAAATACAGAAAAATCAAGAAAAATAACATTCGAGGTCACAAAAATATGAAAAAATAGCCAATATTTTTATTTTAAATCTCTTGTATTTTTTACCTCACAAAAAGTCCAAAATCAAATTCAATTTTATGTGTTCCTTAGTAACATTCCCCGTCGATTGAAGCCGGAACCGCGACCAATGGTCACCGGAGGAATGAGTAATCGGCCAGTCAATGCGGCGGACCTACGAAAGTCAACACCTCCCAAAGTCAGTGCAAATTCATGCCAAATTAGCATGAATTAAGAGCTGCCGAAGAAGTAAACGGACATAGACGGGACACCCATCGTCTCCGTCGCCGTTTGGACCTAATGACACGTGTAATCACTTGCCATTTCGAGTCTGTTGGTCCTCCCGATTGGCAGCAAAAGCTTCTTGAAATCGGATGTAGTCCGCAGAGGCCTTCGTGAAGAAAAAGGGGAGTTGATTCAGTTACGAGAGAAAAAACTAAATCGAACAGGGAGAGAGAACGAGAGAGAGAGAGAGAGCTCCTCTCCATCGCCATTGTCGAGGGAGAGCTCGGATTTGCAGAGCACCGGTTCGGCCTCTTCAGGCTAAACCAAAGCTCGACGAAGACGTGAGAAGGTCGTCTAGGCTCCTAGGAAGCGATTGCCGTAGACCGCACAAGCTGAAATCGCGAAAACAGGTGAGACGTGGCTCCAAGCTTCTCACTATGCATCAATGGCGACTTATCTGTTTCACGTTCATTCTTGCATTTAGCGTGTGCGTTTTGTTCCCTCGACATCACTGACCATCGTCGCATATCTTTTTTGCATCGATTTTGTCTTAACACGTCGAATCGAGTCTTCCAATTCAACCTCCATTGCCGAACACTGTTCATTCTTGCCTAGCCAAATCTAGGCCGAGCGAGCTTAATCGGAGCTCGAGGTAACTCTTCTGAACATTGATTAACGCTATCCTGTGATTGAATTGCCGTGGTTTAATGTGAATCGAGCTATTGAACTCCCATGGCCGTACTCGGCATTCCGCATGGTGCTCGCGATTTCGTGAAAAGGATGTTCTGATTCTTAGATACGTTAGATTATGAACGATTGCGAGTCGATTGGCGTTGGTTTCGCGCAATTTCATTAAGATCCCACCGTCAGATCATCATCGGAGAAGCTCGGCCGTTCGTTCCATCGGAGTCACGAGGTTGAAGACGAAGTTGACGTGGCAGAGTCAACGAGTCAAAAGCTTAGGTGGCAGTCGGCCAGTGGTCCACGTGTAGGTCCAGTCAGCGCGGCCGTTGAGGGTTGTTATTCGAATAAGTAGACATGACGGTCTAGGTTAATCGAGTCCAATAAATGATGGTCGTCCGATTAGTAATTAGGATTATCCGAAAATAATTTTAAATCGAAAAATCAAACAGAGCCAAAACGGTGCCGTTTAGGTTAATGAGTAGGCAACGTCGTTTAGGCTAGTAGGGATGGACGGCTCAGATCGAGCCTTAGGTTCTAATCCTGACCGTGCATTTTAGTATGTCAATCAAGCGGCCCTGGTCGAGTCTTCGTTTAATCTAGGCCGTAGATTCCAGTCAGATCATCCGATGGTCGTGGATTAGCCACACGGTTCAATGAGGGCCGTCGGATCAAGTTCGATTAATCCGAAAATAAAAAAAGGCAGATACGGTGTCGTTTTGACTCGTGGGTTGCGCGGATCTGGGTATGGGTCGAGTTCCGACCCGTGTGGGTCGGGTTGACCCGGTCCAAAATATTTTTTTAATAAAAAAATCATAAAATAATTTTAAAAAAAATTAGAAAAATCATAGAAAATCCAAAAAAATGCTTGAAAATCACAGAAAATCCAAAAAAAAATATAGAAAAAATTATGAGAAAATCCTAGACACTCTAGAAATTCCCAAAAATCGATGATTGACCACATACAACTGGTCAATTCTATTTTTGGAGTTTCTTATCCGTTCTTCCAAGAATTGACGATATTACTCTTTAGGGGTAAGTCGCCTATGTTGTATATGCGAGATAAGGCCGATAATGCCAATGTAAGAATTAGGGTCGGTTAGGCGATCAATTCTTGGGCTTGGATTTTCGAGTCCCGTCCTTTTTCTCGAAATGACGATTTTGCCCCTCAATGGGAAAATCGTCTTTCTTGTTCTAATCAAGTCATGAAAATTGCTTAAAGTTAGGATTTGGGTCAGGTGGGTGACCAACCCTAATATTTGAGATTTTCAGTTCTCATCTTTATCCAAAATGACGACTTTACCCCTCTAAGGGTAAAATCACTTTTAAATTCCAGAAAAATTCTAGAAATTCTCGAAAAATAGGAAATAAAAGGATTTTATTGTCAATCCCATTTCCACCTTCTTTCGACTGCATATTTAATCTGAAATGATGATTTTGCCCCTCTCAGGCAAATTATCCCCAAATTTCTCAAAATTCCGATTCTGCCCCTCATGGGCGAATCATGCCAAATCACTCATAAGCCTTGATTGATACTTCTCTAGGCCAATAGGGCCTCATTAGGGATGCCATGCTGCTTTCATGTGTTTTATCCGCATGTATTAGATCCTTGATTTGTGCATTTACTTTTAGTGACTGCCATTCTTGTCTGCATGAACTCCTAAATTTAGGGTTCGTACCCCACTCATCTGTATGAAATCCTATGGTTAGATAAATCATTCAATTTAGGTGCCGAAAGTGCGTCAACTCTAGCCGTTGGCGTAACAAAGTCCTCGATCCCGTTTCTCTGGTTTTCGCAGAATCGAATAGATCGCTCCCAACTATTCGATAGGGTTTTTGATCGTACCATCCACGAAACGATTGGTGGCGACTCTTTGGAATGTACACACATCACATGTCACTAGACCACACCGAAGGTCGATCACGTATATCCAGCTGTTGCGATTTGGGTAATGGACCTTGGGAGAGGCCCGCGTCCGATCAGGCAACATCGGGCGACCCATTAGCCCTCGCCACCTCGAGGAGAGGGTCGCGACAGACTGGCGACTCCACTGGGGAGTTATTCTAAATCAGAATATCTGGTTTCGCATGCCAGAGGACTTGAGCCGATTAAATAGTTGTTTAGTTTATCTGACATTAGTTTCTGCAGATGCTCTTGAAGGTAATATACGTACGATAACCATGGTGTTAGATGTTTTTGTAGATTGGATGAATAATGGGTGGAGTGATTGTTGACATCTGTCCTGCAGGTTGGAGTTGGGAATGTATGTTTATCTTTAGCACATATTGAAGGGGTGTTTGATACAAAACTGCTGTGCATGACCTTTCATTGTGATGATCACGACACATCGCACACATTGGCGGTCAAACCCCGACTGCAAACCACCTCTAGGTTACCTTAGATAGGGAAATGATGCGAAAGGATCTCGTGTTTGATGGTACTTGAGACTTTCGTGTTCGTTCCCGCTCACAATCCAAATTGGCGATATCTAACCCTTTTGGGTGGGTACCCTTGGGGAGGAATCTGCCTCATTTGGATCGTGGGAGCCTGAGCCATAGGTTCCTCACCAGATTTCTAATTTTTTAGAATATATCCATTTGTCTCATGCGCATGTCTATGGAAGGTTGGTATACCTAAAACCATCCATTGTTACAAGGGGAACATTTCACATTCCCCAAGTGTGGTTGGTAAGGCATTTACTTTCGATGTACTTCAATATTCCCTGTTTCGTAGTATGATTCATGCATTATATACATCCATATGCATTGCATACATCATGAAATCACTCCAGTAACTAATTGAAATAACAACAATAAGGGGGTAGGATATCGCTGTTTCCTAAAAGTTCAACGGAATTGGTAACCTTCGAGTACCTAAGGAAAGTCACTCGCCTTGGACCAAACACAAGGCTGCACTTTACTAGGTTCGTGCATGGCCGAGAGCTGACTAGACGCAAGTTGGGATATGCTGAAGATTGTCAAACTCGCTACTATGTCGGCAACCTCAGATTCAAACGACAAGCAGACAAAATGTTCAAGGACTACTTGGAAATGAAGAGACAACATCGCAACCGCCTAGCTAGAAACGCATACGCCCGTCGAAAGGCTAAACATCAAGCTAATAAAGACATGCCCATGATCACTTTTTGGGGAAGAAGGAGACGCCCTGCAATCAAGACAAGACCGAAGCGCATCATACTCAAAAAGACAAGACGCGAGAAGACTACAGAAGTCGTTATACCATGGACCAGAGAATGGCCAGAGGAGCTGAGATGCCTTCATCAATTTACTGAAGAAGATCCCTTACACTCAACTGGGGAAGGGTTCCCGACTGGTTATCATTGTGAAGGATGTTGACACCTGATTTTTGACCAAGTCTTTTTGCAGTTATATTTTGAAAAATCATAAAAAAATTCATAAAAAGTCAAAAAATTACAAAATAAACTTTGGTGGCCTTGGCCAAGCCCAAGGAACCATTCTTGACCAAAAAATAATTTTTCATATTTTTTTAGTATTTTTAGAAAATAGGAAAATACTAGAAAAATCAATAAAAATAGAATTTGAGGTCACAAAAATATAGGAAAATTGTCAATATTTTTCTTTTAAATTTCTTATCATTTTGACCTCATCAAGAATTAAAATTCAAGTTTAATTTTGCGTGTTTCTTTGTAACACACAGGGTTGAATTTGTCAAAAAAATATCAATTGAGTCTTTTTATTTGCAATTTTAGCATTCTTTAGGATCTTGATATTCAATCTAATTGTCCCCTATTTCAATTTGACCTAATTGTTTGGACAAATTGCGCAATTACAAAATTAATTACATTTTAGTCCTTGAAATTGGAGTATAATTGAAATTACTTTCAATTCAAAGGCTATCATTGCAAATTAAACATGCTGCCCAATGATTTTCATCATTTTGAATTGATCGACATAGGTAATTTGGCCCAATTTGATCATTTGAGCCTTCAATTGCACAATCCCTAATTCTGCAATTAAATAGAAATTTGGGGTTTTTATAGAAATTGAGGTGAAATTTTGGGCAAAACCACATTTCTAGATAAAATCTATGCCCTAAACTCAATTCAAAAATTTAATTGCAAAAATTCCCAACAGATTTGGATTAATTTTGAAAATCTCAAATTGGAACCGATTCGGACTGGTCAGACCGCCGGTCCGATCGGTCGAACCGGTCCAGAACAGTGTCATCGTCTTCATCAAGCATGTGCACAAATGAACAATGTGAGGTGGAATTTCAACAAGGAAATTGACCAAGCAATCGGCGGCAATTAAAGTAGAACTAGTGGGGGTTTCATTCGCCGCAACATTCCCCGTCGATTGACACCAAGAGCACGACCAATGGTCGCCGGAACGGAGAGTAATCGGCCGGCCAAGGTTGCGGCACCTGCGAAAGTCAACTACGACAGAATTTAGGTGAAATTTGGCCAAATTCGCATCAAATGCAGTCGCTAAGGGCCCCGAACAAAACGACCATTTGATACCCGTCGATTGCCGGTCGACGGTGGCCGTTTCGCACGTGTTCTCACGTGCGAAGGTCAACTACCCAACCTCCCATTTCGACGTCAAAATTCCCAAGAGCTATATAAGCTCGTGATCGCTTTCTGTTGAGGGGGACGGTTGATTCAGTTGAGGAAAGAGGAGCTGAAGTGTGTGAGAGAGAGAGAACGCGAGGCAGAGCTCGTTCTCCGGCCCCGGTCGTCGAGAACTTGAGCTCGAATTGCAGAGCGCCGGTTGGGCCTTCCCAGGCCAAACCAAAGCTACACGAGGCCGTTAGGAGGTCGCCCAAAGTCCCCGGAGTCGATCGCCGTCGGCCGCGCACGCGGAACCCACGAAAACAGGTGAGGCTGAGCTTCGACTCTTATACTGAGCTTCAATGGCGACTCTTGCATTTCTTACCCATTCTTTCAATTACTATGTGTGTTTCACTCCTTGAACATCACTGACCATATTCGCATCTTGGTTTTGCATCGATTTTACCTGAGCACCTTGAATCGAGTCTTCAAACTTAGCTTCCATAGCCGACCACTGTTCATACTTGCCTAGCCCAATCTAGGCCGCGCGGGCTCAATCAGAGCCCGAGGTAAGCCTTCTGCACCTCCTGCCATGTCAATCTGTGGATGAATTGATCTGATTTCACGTGACCTGTGTGATTGAGCTTCCATGGCCGTACTTGGCAATTCGCACGATGTTCTCGATTCTGTGAATAGTATGCTTCGATTCTCAGATATGTTAAACTAGAGATGATCGCGAGTTGATTGCCGTTGGTCTCACGTGATTTCATCAAGATCTCACTGTACGATCATCGCCGGAGATCCTCAGTCGTCCATTCCGCCGGGGTCGAGAGGTTGAAGACGAAGCTGACGTGGCGTGGTCAATAGGTCAAAGTTCCATGTGTCACAATGCGATTATTCCACGTGGTTGTCGAGTCAGCTCGACCGTTAGTCCGTTAGGGCGAGTCAGCATAGATCGGACGGTCCAGATTAATCGAGTCCAACAAATGGTGACCGTCCGATTAATAATTGGGATTATTCGGAAATAGTTTTTAAACGGAAAATCAAATTGAATCAAAACGGTGTCGCATAGGCTAATGGGTGGACGACGTCGTTTAGGCTAGCAGGATCGAACGGCTCAGATCAAGTCTCAGTTTCTAATCGTGGCCGTAGGTTTTAGTAAGTTGATCAAACGGTTCAGGTCGAGTCTTCACTTAATATGGACCGTAGGCTCTAGTAATCAGATCCAACGGGCGTAGATTAGCTACGTGGTTCGGTGGGGACCGTCAGATTAATTCCGAATAATCTGAAAATCAAAAACGTAGGAACGGCGCCGTTTCAGTGCGGGTCGGACCAGGCTGGGCCGGTCGCCAGTGGGTCATGGGCCGGGTCACCCGACCCGGCCCGAATAACATTTTTTAATAAAAAAAATCAGAAAATGATTTTAAAAATAAAAAAAATCAGAAAAATCCTAGAAAATCCAAAAAAATGCTAGAAAATTCCAGAAAATTCCAAAAAATGTGGAAAATTGTGGAAAAATCCTAGACACTCCAGAAATCCCCAAAAATCGAGGATTGACCACAGACAACTGGTCAACCCTATTTTTAGGGTTTCTTATATGTTCTTCCGAGACTTGACGATATTACCCTTTAGGGGTAAGTCGCCTCTGCTGTATATGCGAGATAAGGCCGATAATGCCAAGGTAAGAATTAGGGTCAGGTAGGCGATCAATTCTTAGGCTTAGGTTTTCGAGTCCCGCCTCTTTTCTCAAAATAACGATTTTGCCCTTTTAATAGGAAAATCGTCTTTCTTGCTCCAATCGAGTCCTGAAAATTGCTTAAAGTTAGGGTTTGGGTCAGGTGGACGACCAGCCCTAATATTTGAGATTCTCAGTTCTCGTCTTTGTCCAAAATGATGATTTTACCCCTCCGAGGGTAAAATCACTTTTAAATTCTAGAAAAATCCTGAAAATTCTCAAAAAATGAGAAATGGATTGGATTGATGGCCAATCCTGTTTCCCCCGTCTTTTGACTTTACAATTCGTCTAAAATGACAAATTGGCCCCTTTTAAGGCGGATTTTCCCCGAATTGTTCAAAATTATGATTTTGCCCCTCATGGGCAAATCATGCCAAAATCATTCCTAAGCCTTGATTGATATTTCTCTAGGCTAATAGGGCCTCATTAGGGATGCCATGTTGATTTCATGTGTTTTATCCGCATGTATTGGATCTTTGATTTGCGCACTTATTTCTAATAATTGTGAGTGATAGGGTAGCTATTCCCATCTGCATGAACTCCTAGATTTAAGATCTGTACCCCACTCATCTGTATTAAATCCCAGGATCAGATAAACCATTCAGCTTAGGTACCGAAAGGGCGTCAACTCTGACAGTTGGCGTAACTAAGTCCCCGAACCCACTTCTCTGGTTTCGACAGAATCGAATAGACCACTCCCAACTATTCGATAGGGTTTCCGATTGTACCCTCCACGAAACGATTGGTGGCGACTCCTTGGCATGTACACTTATCACATGTCACTAGACCACACTGAAGGTCGACCACGTATATCCACCCGTTGCGATTTGGGTAATGGACCTTAGGAGAGGCCCGCGTCCGATCAGGCCAGCGATCGGGCGGCCCATTAGCGCCCCCCCCCCCGGGCGAGGGAGGGTCGCGACAAAGGAGAATAGACCCTTTGGGAAATGATAGTTTAGATCATTGTTGACACCTGATTTTTGACCATTTATTATTGTGATTTTTATTCTTTAAAATTAATTAAAAATATCAAAAAAGGTCATAAAATCACAAAATCAACTTTGGAAGCTTTGGTTTAACCTTAGGAACCAATTTTGAACAAAAAATATTTTTCGGTATTTTTAATATTTTTCGAGTTTATTTAATTATAAAAATACCCAAAAAATCAAAAAAATACCATTCGTGGTCAGAAAAATACCCAAAAATATTCGATAATTTTGTTTTAATTTCCTCTTCAAGTGTGTCACTTTAAATCTAAAAAATTCGGCTCGGGTCACTATGTTCCTTCACAAACATAAACCCGAACCGAGCCTAAAAAAAATCATTTTCGAGTCTTTTAGTTTTCAATTCTCACTTTTTATAAGCTATGACATTGGATTCTAAAGTCTTAAAGTGCAATTAGGTCAATTTGCCCTCCAATTTAATCAATTTTTACCAAAAGGGCTTAATTGCATATTTTTCTTTCAATTAGTCCCCGGTTTCACGGATGTATACGTATGCTCTACGTATTTATACGTCATACGTATTTATACGTCATGCATATTTGTACTGTTTGGTAACCTCTTTAACTCTTGTAATAACAATAATGGTTATTATTTTTAACACCTTTGTTAGTGCTTTTTTTTTAGCATTTTTGTATTGTGAGTGCTATTGTTAGTGTTATTTTTAAATAGCATTTTTGTATTATAAATTGTGAGTGCTATTGTTAGTGCTATTTTTAAATGACATTTATTTATCATAAATTGTGAGTGCTATTGTTAGTGCTATTTTTAAATGACATTTATTTATCATAAATTGTGAGTGCTATTATTAGATAGAATTTATAATTGTTAGTGCTATTTTTAAATAGCATTTTTGTATTATAAATTGTGAGTGCTATTGTTAGTGCTATTTTTAAATAGCATTTTTGTATTATAAATTGTGAGTGCTATTGTTAGTGCTATTTTTAAATGTCATTTATTTGTGAGTGCTATTATTAGATAGAATTTATAATTGTTAGTGCTATTTTTAAATAGCATTTTTGTATTATAAATTGTGAGTGCTATTGTTAGTGCTATTTTTAAATAGCATTTTTGTATTATAAATTGTGAGTGCTATTGTTAGTGCTATTTTTAAATGTCATTTATTTGTGAGTGCTATTTTTAGATAGAATTTATAATTGTTAGTGCTATTTTTAAATACAATTTATTTGAAGGTATTTTTGGCTATAAAAGGATGGCAAGAGTTTTGAGGTTGGGAGGAGAGAGACATTTTGTAGAGTGTGCAAATTTTTGAGAGCTTAGAGAGAAGAACACAAACACTCTCTATATTCTCATAATCTTGAGTGAGCAAAATATACTAAGTTCGGAATATTGATTCCGCATATTGCTAGCACAATTGTTGTGGAGTTATTCGTCGTCTCCACGTTCGTCAATTGGTGGTGCGTCCGAACTAGATGCCTAACACTTGTGGAGGCTGAGATCGAAGAACATCGAACCGACACCTCCGTTCAAGCACGCTACGAGAGGTAATCTATTTACTCCCTTTGAGGCTTTGTGATTTTTTTCGATTGAAATGCAAGAAGTACGCCTCTGGAGATACATGTATGGGTTGTTATTTATTTCCGCTACGTGTTACGTGGATCCCAACAGTGGTATCAGAGCCGATCCTTAGGTGTTTTCGTGCATTTAATTGATTTTTTGTAATTTTTGCAATACTATGGCCAATATGTATTAACGAATTGTTCGTCTTACATGGCTAATGGAGGTTGATTATTTTATATGATAAATTAATCAACGTAGCAAAAATTGAGACTAAATCAATTTTGAATCGAAAATTTATGGCTATCTTATTTTACGTAAAAATTCTGAATATGATTCAACGTAGAATTTTTATTGTGCCTTCCTAAGTTTTAAATTGTGAATTTATTACTTACGTGGAAGGGTGGTGATCATGGAAAAATCCCTAATCAATGTGATTGATGTATGTATGAATGTATGGTGATTATTTATATATTTGGGGTAGTAATTATTAAATGGAGGCTGCGTACTCCTTTTATTTTTCATGTAATCTTTATTTTTAGCATAGTCAATTGTTGATGTAAATGCTACGAGGATTACGTGGAGGAGCCTTTTAAGTCGGCGAGCTCTTTGGGGCCCGATTCTTGAAGAGTTCAAGAAACCAAGAAGAAGCGAAGAGCGGCTCTCCGTTATTAAAATATTAAAATGATTAAATGTGGTCTCATTGGCTCGAGACCCATTAAATCATAATTCCATGATCACCACGTAGGATAGATGTTTATGTGATTGGCATCTATTTATTTATTATGATTACGTGAGCATGTTAAACTGGTTAATGTGCAAAGTCAGACTTACCTCACCCAAAATTGCGCCTGCATGAAATCCTAGTTAGGGAAAATCACCCGCGTTAGGTACCGAAAGGGCGTTGGTAATGACATCAACGTAACCAAGTCCCCGAACTCAAAATCTCTGGTTCCGCAGAATTGATCGATCTCTCCCAATCGGTCAATAAGGTTTCCGGTCTACCCTCCAAGAAAGACCGGTGGCGACTCCAAATGCATGCACAAGTTGCACATGCCACCACGACCACACTAAGGTCGAAAGCGATCGACTGTTATCGTCGAATCCCTTTGAAAAATACTCCCGCCGCGATTTGGTATGGGCCTGGGAGGGCCCGCGCCGATCCAAAGCCCGCGATCTGCACCCTTGTGCGGGGGAAGGCCCGCGATCGGTAATCCATTAGCCGCGTCCGCTTCGGACGGGTCGCGACAGCTGGCGACTCCGCTGGGGACTTGTTCTAGAAACTATGGTTCTAGACCTCAAGTGGACTTAGGCCGTAATAAAAATTGAGTGATTTTTCTAACCCTACAGGCGCTCTTGAAGGTGAGGTAAGTCCGCTCACGATAGGTGTTATATGTTTTTGCAGATTGGAGTAATAAGGGGTGTAGTCTGTGATTAACTTTATTTTACGCAGGTGTGGCGTAGGAATGTATGTTGTGTGGATGATTTGAAGTGCTGATTGATAAATTGTTGTGCATGACTTGCATTGTGATGATCACGACACATGGACACACACAACCGCGCCTAAAACCCCAGGCGCCGCCTTTAGGAACACAATAGAAGGAATTGAAAATGGAATCTCCGTGAGGAAAAACACGGGGTAATCCACTTCTCAATTCCGCTCGCTTCGAACTATGGATTGAATCCCAATGCAACGATAGTTGTGCAATGGAATCGGCTCTTTCTAGAACTCGAGGTGGGAACCTTAACCTTAGGTGCCAAACCCTCTGATTTTTAGAAGTTCACCATCACTTGTCTCATGCGCATGTCTTTGGGCGGTTGGTACACCTAAAATCGCACATAAGTCGACGAGTTGGGTTGGTAAGACTCTCTATCCCTCAAAACTATTACAGTTCATATAAATATAGGCATTTCATTCATTGCATTCTGGTGATTAGATTAAATGCCATTTCAAGGATAGATGCATGTGTTTTTCCCAAACGTCCTTGATAGAAGACGAGGAGGATGATATCCCATGGCGAACACCGAGTGAGCAACAAAGGAGCCTACTATGGACATTATTGAGATATCGTCCAATGAAGATGACGAGTTGGGGCAAGTGATCCGGAAGTCACAGATCGAACTTGGGGCATCCTTAAACGTTAGGATCACATTCCTTGGTTTCATTTTCCATTACTAGTCCTCTTGTATAGGGTTTATTTTTATCAAGGCTTTCTCTATCTCACCCCTTAGAGTGATTGTATTAGGGATCTATTGGTGTATACATTCAGATGGAACTCGGTTGTATTTCTTTTGACGGGTCATGGGAATGTGATAGTGGCATTTTCTCTAATCATCCGAATACTCCCAAGTCAAGTTTATAATTCCTTTAGAGGAAACTAAAGTTGAAAAACTTACACGACCTTTTTGGTCGTACAGGGTAATCCAACCCCAATTTCGCTAGAAGGAATTATACACTTGAATTGGTCCATGCATGTCATACGTCACTAAGTAATCCACGATAATTGATCAAGAGTATTGACGTTATTTCGAATTTAATGACGAGATAGATGTCCAAATTGCTCTCGTTCTTAACAAAACGGCCTTGATTTGGATGCCGTATCTTCAATTAAATTTAAAAACACGTCGTTATGCCTTGCATTTTTGACTAATTCGCTCTTCTGAATATTGGTCAAAAGCAATTATCGTGAATTACATTCCTTTCAATAGTATGCTTTCTTTCGAGGAATATTGATAAAAACTTTTCGCACAAGATTAAAACCCTTGTAAAAGTTCTTGTCATTATTAATTACGAGCAAGCATAAGATTGAAAGGGGTCTATGCTTTCTTTTTCAGATTATTCCTTTTGACTCGGTCTTTTCATTTGCAGGTGAAAAACAAGTAGCATAAAGAAATCTTTTCTTGGATAAGTCTGAGGCTATTCTTTCATCTGACCATGAGTGAGTTAGAAAATCAGAACACATCTACTCGACTTATTATGGATCGGCTCATCCAAGTCTAAAGATGTCCGGATGCTCGAAGAAATGGATCATATAAAAGCTAAAACAAACACAGGGGCTTTCATTCATTCTTGCCCAAACCAGATCATACAATTCATTGGGGTGGAAAAGTAAAGCAGAAGTGAGCCCTAATCAACGACACAAAGGAGCCCAGCTGGCCCTCCAGGTTATGGATGCTTTGTTTATACGCACCACTCCGCGTATCATGGTCCGCAAGCCTGAGGTGGAGGCGTTTGCGTTCATCATTGACTGCAACAACCTGAGTCTCGTGATCTTCGGCGACTGCTTCCAAGTCCCGAACAAGTCCATTCTCACGAGTTATATCCTCGTTTATGCCGTTGAGCCTTTCTTCCAGCCACTCGCTCCGATTCCTTAGCAGGGCATTACGTCGATCGCGCTCATAGGTAGCCAGAGATAGAGCTAAGTCCTCCACCAGATTCCTCCTCTCGCGTAGCAATGTCGAAACCCGCTCTTTGGCGAACTCAACAGCCTTTTTGTGACTATCGGCCAGGTAGTCAGCCAACGCTAGGCGGTCGGACTGATCCTCATAACGGGCTCGCAAGACACGAGCCACGGTAACTCCCCGATAAGCAGCGCGGTAGACCTCCAAGGAGTTCGTAAAGAGCGTTGGAAAAATATTGTATTCCCTCCCCAACGCGGTACCCTCGAGGGAGGTAATGTCCAGGTCCCCGAACATGACTCTGATCTCATCCTCGGTTTCGGGATGATCGGCTATGTGAGCGTAGCCTCGACCCAAGAGGTTATAGAACTCTTTCCATCGAGTCAAAGCTTCGGCTGAGAAAGTGTGAACTTGGGAAGAAGCCATTTTCGACGGAGATGTGTGTAGTGGAGCGATTAGAGGATGGAAGCAAATTATATGAGAGCGTTAATCTCCCAAACACCAACTCCGCATTTTATAGCGTCTCGAGAGTGGAGAAAAGTTGCAGCAATAATGCTTGTGGAGCTGGGTTAATTAATGTAAAGCGAGGGCTGCTCCTCCCGTGAATCATCAGACATGTCCTGATCCGCAATTTCAGGCCTGACAAATTCGGTCTCGCCATTATTAAAGCTGGGAGGGAGGCGAGCGCAACTATCGAAGAAGCCGCGAAAGGATTGTGTTGTTCCATCACGCATGAAGCTGGGCGGCGAGGTGAACAGCTCTGCCACTTAAAAAGAGAAGACAGTGCTGAACAGGCATGACTATTGAGGAAAAGTGAAAGGCGAGCGCAACTATCGAAGAAGCCGCGAAAGGATTGTGTTGTTCCATCACGCATGAAGCTGGGCGGCGAGTGAACAGCTCTGCCACTTAAAAAGAGAAGACAGTGCTGAACAGGCATGACTATTGAGGAAAAGTGAAAGGCGAGCGCAACTATCGAAGAAGCCGCGAAAGGATTGTGTTGTTCCATCACGCATAAAGCTGGGCGGCGAGTGAACAGCTCTGCCACTTAAAAAGAGAAGACAGTGCTGAACAGGCATGACTATCGAGGAAAAGTGAAAGGCGAGCGCTACTATCGAAGAAGCCGCGGAAGGATTTGGTTACCCCTTCGTGTCGGAAAGCTGAGCAGGAGGTAAACAGTTCCGTCGTTTCAAAAACAGAACGCTGAACAGACCTAGCTTTCGAGGAAAAGGAAGCAACAAATCGAAAGAGCGAGTATACAAAAGAGAACAGAGAACCCCGAGTGACGAGTTCGTTGAAAGACCTCAAATTCTCTAGAATCAGATTCGACATCGAAGCCATGGAACTCAACATCGCCGGTGACGAACATCAAGATCGCAGTGGTGACGACGGCAGTGGCCACGACGCTCAACCCCGGAAAAGAAAAAGTCGCCAGCGCTACGCTCGGAAAGAAATCCAGGAGCTTGAAGCTTTCTTCGATGAATGCCCTTGCCCAAACGAGGAACAAAAGATTGAATTGGGCCAGAAGCTGGGAATGAATCCTATGAGAATCCATTTTTGGTTTCAGAATAGACGTTTCAGACTAGGTGTCCAACACAGGCGTAAGGAGATCACGGCCCTAAAAGAGCAGAACCAAAACCTTCAAATGGAAAACATGTGGTATGAGAAAATTCTCAGTACTATTACCTGCCCTGACTGCGGTGGCCCTACCACCCTCAGTAAATTGTTCCCCAGTAAGCCTTCTACGAAGATGGAAGGTGCTCATTTATCCCCATGCTCCCTTGAGCCATCTCCGGTACAATCAGATCCTGCTAATGGCGCGCATGAGCAGATCGATCCTACAGAAATTATACCAGTGTCTTCGGAGGAAGAAGATACGTGTCGTTATGATCGGAGTCACCTCATCGAAGCCCATGAATCTCCTCCACAACAGCTTCCGGTAAGATCAGATACGGTTCAAGAGGAGTTAGAGGTTAGTCGGCAGGCTATCTACGCCACTCTGGACGACGAGAAAAAGAAATTCACTTGGCCCCCGGAGCTTCATCTCAAGTTCTTGGACGCAGTTCGACAGATAGGACTCGACTTCATAGGTCCGACAAGCATACTTAGGGTCATGAACGTACCGGGACTTACCAAGCAATTAGTCGCGAATCACCTTGGTTGCTACAGAAGGGCGTTAGGACAGCGTTATGCAGAACTGAATCCGAGCAATAGACTCGGCTGCGAACCCAGCACCCTTATGACAAATGAGGCCCGGTCGAATCTGGACGACTATTGGGGATTTGATCAGGATATCCTCGCGAGTCATTTCAATATTCCTCAAGAACACGCATCACAAGTGCAACGAGTAAGCACTCCTCCGTCCGAGCAGCAGCTAGTCAGTGTTCATCCTGTCGCAGATCAGCCCACCACGCCCAGTGCTCAAGGGTTTGCCCAATCAGAGCATATGGCTTCAGATGATCTAATGGGAGAAAGCTTGGAGCACTCTTATTTCCCTAATCCCCAAGTGGGAGATGCTTGTGGTAGTCAATCGATCAAATCTCCTCTTATAATCCCAGACAAAGATGGAGGTTCCAGTTCGAAGAACCCGTCGGGCGATGCAGCTCAACCTACACATCAATCGTTCGAGGGGTCGGGTGATTTCTTCGATGAAGGACTTGATACCTGGTTCGATCAGTTGGAAGCTATTAAAGGTTGGCAACCATGATCTGCACTTGGTAATGGCACACCTAAGCTGAGGCCAGACTGGTTAGTCATTGGACATGCCCCAAGAAAGAAGGGGATGTACGCGAGAAGGATGTATCTCCTATTGTAAAGTTCTCATCGGTGCATGCGTTTGTTTCTTCAATAGCTAGAGTTGATTCTGCATAATGTTTTTCGCAAACGTCATCTCGTGTGTATACGGTAATTCCTTGTTATTAAGTTCAAGGTAAAATCAGCCCCGACGCGTGAAGGCAGAATTGATAGCATGAGTTACTAGCAGAATGTGATCGAGCTCGAAAGTGAAAGATTACTAGCGGCCCCAAACGCAATGACCGCAAAATCAGGGGCAATCTTTAAGTTTCGAGCAACTACAAATCTATTTCTCACGAGGCATTCAGGTCAATCAAATATAAAGCGTCGGGCTGTGAGAATGATGCGTAGTCAATCTGTTGACACAGGCGAAAAAGGAGTCGCGTAGATCCGAAAGCAAAAACCTTTATTGGCTAGTCAACAATGCAGAATGAAAGAGCATATATAAACAAACTCGCATTTATTTCATTCAGCAGGAAAGTTTACAAGTGGATCACTGAGGGGGAGCAGTAAACCCAAAATGAGTTCTGACAAGCATCACAAAAAAGCTTAACTGACTCTCCATGCTATCCATGCCTTGCTTACAACCCACACTCCGGGAATCGAGGTCTACAAGCTTGAAGAAAAGGAGACGACATTTCTCCTTAAGTTCGTTCACCTTGGTGTCATAGTACTCGAACTCAAGCTCTAAGTCATGAGCCAGTACCCTCCCGCGAGCTATATCCATGCTCAGGTCTTCAAGCCTTTCCTCCAACCAGGCACACTGGAACCTCAACACGAAGTTGTGCTGGTCTTGCTCAAAGGCGGTGTCAAAAAGAGCCAGACGCTCCACCAAGTTGTCCCTCTCACGGACCAGCATCGAAACCTGGGCGTGGGCGTATTCAACAGCCCTTTTATGGTTATCGGCCGTCAGCATGGCCAACATCAGGGACTCAGTTCGGTCCTGATAACGGGCTCGCACGATACCAGCCAAAGTGACCTCCCGGCTAGCAACTTCGTAAGCCTGCATGAAATTGTTAAAAAGAGTTGGGAAGATCACAAACTCCCTTTGCAGTTTCGTACCTTCAATACACGCAGTATCCAGGGCCAGAATCAGAGTACGAACTTCAACCTCAGCTTCAGGATGATTGTTTATGTAGCCATAACCCCTACCCAAGAGGTGGTAAAATCTCTCCCATTGGGTCGAAGCTTCAGGTAAGGCAACAGGCATAGAGGAGGAATCCATATGCGATGGAATGACGGAGAAGAGAGTGAGAATGTGAAGAGTGTTTGAGAGGCTGAGTCTGATAAGGCTAAAGTGTTAATCTTCTTGACATCAATCTATCACCTTATAAATGCTCGAGTACAGGGAGAAGTGGTAATAATATTTTATGTGCAGTAGAGCCAAGCGGGTTTCGTTAATGCATCCCCGATGAGTCACGAATCCACCACCGTCCTGTGATCTCGGGTTTTGCGAAACATAATGGCGCCGAAAGGTGGGCAGGCTTGTTACTCTAGAGACTGGGCCAGGGGGACAAGCGTAGTGCTCGACAAAGCGAAATCAACGCAAGAGATCTTCAAGCTCCGTTCACGTAGAAAGGAGCAAAAAAGGACAAAGTGGGAATTACGAAGCCTTGAGAAAAACGCTCGTCAAGTAGCCATCACAAAAGGACGAAGTGGGAATCTCGAAACATTGAGAAGAGCGCTCGTCGGGTAGCCATCACCTTTGATCGAAGAACGGTGATCCGGCTCCTTTAACCTCTCAGAATTTGCAGAGAAAGTGAAGATCCAAGGAGGAACAAAGAAAGCTGAGTTAACGGAAAATCAAACAGTGATATCCCGGTCAAAATGTTCAAGGGATTCTGTCATTTACTGGAAGCGCCAGACTTGGAGGTCTCCGAGCTTGAGCTGCTGGAAGAGTTTGAAGATCTCAGGACCGAACCTGACACGAGGGCCATGGAGACCGATCCTTCTAATGATGAAACCCGCGGCTTGGTTAACGAGAACAGTACCCGCGACGGTTATCAGCGTCAGAAAGGGGAATATCTCAAACGCAACACTTCAGGTCAAGTCCATAAACTCGAATTGTTTTTCAGGGAATACCCCTATCCGGACATGGAACAGAAAATCAAAATGGGCCAGGAGATAGGGTGGGAGCCTCGGAAGGTCAAGTGCTGGTTTGAAAACAAACGAACCCGGCTGAAGCAGCAACGCGATCGGCACGAGTTAGCGGTTGTAAGGGAGGAAAATGAAAAGCTTCGAATAAAAAACACTCAATACAAAAAAGCTCTAAGCATCGCTATTTGCCTGGAGTGCGGTAACCCTGTTCCCACGGACGGAGTATTCACTGAAGAGCCAGATCTGGGGGTTTATAATGCTCATTTGTTGCAATGCCCTTCGCAACATCTTTCGGAACAGGCGGGTACCGCCGAGGATCTACAAGAGGAAACTAGTGCTATAAGGTCAAAGTCGACGCCCATTGTGGAAGGGAACATGCGTCATGACAAGTCGGGTCCGCTCGATGATGAACTCACCATCATGACCAGCCGATCTGAGACCACTAAATCCCCTCCAGAGCAACCTCCAACACGACCAGATTCCGAGAAGAGTAACCGCCAAGTTGCTGACACCACTTCGGCTAGCAAGAAAATAAGATTTCGTTGGACCCCGGAGTTTCATAGCAAATTTGTTGATGCAGTTCAACAGTTGGGGATCAGTTTTGCTTGCCCATTGCGCATACTCGAAATCATGAACGTGCCGGGACTGACTAAAAATATGGTCAAGAATCACCTTTGGCGCTACAAGAAACTACTGAGAGATGGACGAGCGTCGCTAGACCAAGATAGAGGCGGTTCAACACGACCAGATTCCACGAAGAGTAGCCGCCGAGTTGCCAACCCTACTTCGGCTAGCAAGAAAACAAGGTTTTATTGGACCTCGGAGCTTCATAGCAAATTTGTTGATGCAGGTCAACAGTTAGGGATCAGTTTGGCTCGCCCATCGCGCATACTCAAGATCATGAACATGCCGGAATTGGATAGAAATAAAGTCAGGAACCACCTTTGGTGCTACAAAAGACTACTGAGAGATGGACGAGTGGCGCTAGACCAAGAGAGAGGCAGTTCAAGTTTAAACGATGAGCATGGCTGTGATCGCAATCCTCATGAAGCAGGAAGCATCCAATCACCTCTTAACACCGATGGGACTGACAATTACACGGTCGATTGTTCAGGCATCAATCAGAGTACTCCCATGGGTTATCCCAGTACTCCTCAGGAGTATGTACCGCAATTTCAGCAAATCGGGACTCCCCAGTCTGAGCACCGACTGGCCGTTAATACTAGTCCTACAGCGGATCTAACACTGGCAGGAGATGCACATACAATCTTGCGAGACGATTACGGAGATTCCGGCTCGAAGAATCAGGTGGTCCATGACGAAAATGGCAAAAAGATTCCTTCTCCAGTAGTCGACAATACTCAACCTGAGTGTCAGTCGCTCGATGGTTCAGACGATCTCCTTGAAAACATCTATTCTTGGTTCGATCGGCTGAATTCCCCCCTGAGTTACCCTGGTACTCCCCAAGAGTATGTACAACAATTTCAGCAGGTATGGACTCCCCAATTTGAGCACCAACCGATCGTTAGTGTTATTCCTACGGCGAATCCAGCATCGGGTACAAACCTACTGGACAACGATGAAAATACCAACTCGAGAAGTGAGGTTGTTCATGTCGAAAGTAGTGTGAGGAACCCATCGCCAACGGTTGAGGATGCCCGACTTGGGCGTCAATGGCTTGAAATTTCAAGCGAGTCCCTCAGTGAGCAACTCGGCGTGTGGATCACGCATAAACCGAGAAACCAGGTTGTTCATGCCGAAAGTGGGAGAAGTCCGTCACCAGCAATTAAGGATGCTCAACTTGGACGACTCGAGCGGTCGGACGATCTCCTGAATGAGCAACTCAGCCTATGGGTCAAGCATTTTGGAACAAGTGCATCTTCGCAGTCGTGACCGGTACCGGCGACCGGACATCTGGTTCGAAGCTCGTGTGCTAAATCATTAGAAGGCTCAGGAGAGTGAGAGGTGAATACATCGAATGAATGTGTTACGGATTTCGTTGTAAAGTTCCCGCGGGAACATTGTAATTAACGCTGAAAACTAACCGCTCTGAGTGTCAACATTACCCTTTGAACGTCTTCGAGCCAAGGGCCATGGATTAATCACTTAATCCGTGGAGCAAATTCCATGAACGATGACTATCACCCGCGGAGCATAATGGGATCTACCCCCATTCAGCACGAAATACGTTTGGTCACGAAGCCTCCCATTTGGTAAAACGATGTATCGTTCCTAAACGATCTTCAACCGAATACCAAAGTAATGTCTCATTTCTTTCCCTTCTCAGGTGTTAAACGTGGATAAATCACCCAAGGAGCCATCTGTTCAAATAACAAAACAGACGTTGCCCAACCGGGGGCAGCTGAACCATTGATATTGCAAATATTCCAAGCATGGATAAGCGGATTTGATAGACGTGGTTCATATCAATACGCGACGTCAGAACGGGATGAGAACCAAGAGTAAAGTTGTATTGTCCCAATTTGTCTTCAATTTGGGAATATGAGTTAACACTTGCTATTTATCCTTGATAGGGACTCACCATCAAGGAGGACAAATTTTGACAACCTGTGTGCACTCGCAGGGGCACACGACCGAGGGTAAGATGTATCGTTCTAATTTTTTGAAAAATTCATGAACGAACAATAACATGTTTCTTCCGCATTTTCAGGGATCTCCAGCCGCGGGGGACAGGTAAGTATCCCTTTCCCCAATCCATTGAAAATGTTGAATAAAAAATAGAGAAGAAAAGAAAAGCTTTTAGAATCTGATGTCTAGAAAAGACATAGGATTCTAACTTCATTGGCATTCATGTTTTGAAACATGAGGTTATCTGAACATGCATTGGGCATCATAAAATCCCATTGACGGGTAAAATTTTTGGAGAAAACGAAAGCGATTTTTCCAATCAAAAGTTGTTCAAAACTTTCAAAAGGACGTTTTCTCAAAAGACGAGAGGCAAAGCCTAGTCCAAACACGTCCTATACACACTTAAGAGAGAAATGGAGCGGATAAGACAGCAGAATCTGGACCTACGGAAGTAGGGACCATTCGCAGCGATTACATGGGTTGGGACGACGGAGGCATTCGTTTCATATCCCCCAAACACTACAGGTGACCGTTGATAACCCCTTTGAACGGCGGTTTTCATTCTTAACCCTGTCAAGAACCACCCCACATCGGGGCAAAATGGAGGTGAGTCCAGCAGCATCAGGAGAAAATGGTTAGAAATTTTCTTGCTCGGACTAACATTAATCTTTGTGTGTTGTTTATATGGTAATCCAAGTGCCATAGGATGATGAGAAGCATTCATTTCTCTATCCCACACACCGAATCCTTTGCATAGCCAAGTTGAGCCTGCAGAATCATTTCATAAACCCGTTGGTGATCATTGCACATTCCAAGACGGATGCAGCATCACTTCAGAAACGAAGAAGTTCAAGACTTAGGGTTTGCAAAAGAATTCCTAAGTTAATGTTTAACCTTGTTAGACCTTTGATCATAGGTCTAACGCGATCCTATGAAGATGAGAAAAAGTGGGATTTCAAAAATGAATGAGAAAAATCCACGGCATCGAGAAAAAGCAAAGTGCCTGGTAAAAGCAAGGCCGATGCTCATGAAAGCTGTTTGCTTGATCCCCAGTGAAACTTGGATGAAAAAAAAAAAAAAATAAAAATTCTTAAAGGAGTCAAATAAAAAAAGCTGCTCCCCAAATGCTGCCAAGCACAGAACAAAGACATGGAGAGAGTCGGTCTCTGAATGCAACAAGGGACGCTCTCTAAAGAGCTGGTGCACACCTCGAAATCGGTTGTACACCTCAAAAACTAAAGATGCAGAAAGGAAAAGACAGGAGGTAAATCAGCAATGATCACCAATGTCAAACTCGTCATGAATTCTGGGCCAAAAACAAGCCTTTTTCGGTCCCCAATCCTACCAACATCATAACCCTGAAACAGTCTTCTCTGACTAAGACACTTGGGTTAACATACAGCTCAGCTCGAAGAAGTACGAGCAAGACTATTTCTTTCTCATTTTGCAGGGTTCTTGACTTGTAAACCCGGAGCAGATGGTGAAAACTTTCATTCAATGACCTTGACTCAAAAGTGAGTCCCCCTTGAAGACCAATATCCAAGCCCAACATTACGGTCCCGTGGAAGACCTCCCGACCGATCAAAATGTATGCGCTGCGAATGAGCCTAAAACCTAGGCACGGGTTAGTAGGGAATCGAGTGTATCCCCTATAAAAAAACACGATCGCAAAACAGGTGAGAAGACCTCATTGTCGAGAAATATTCCAATTGATGTTTTGAACAAACTCTTTTTGGAATTTTCAAACTGTTGATCCAGATTTTCCGTGCAAGGGATTTGTGATCACATTTGCATGTTGCAAGAATGCTTTGGATAACCCCCAGCATCAAAATGCACATTTCACGATTAAAACTTAAATCATACGGTTTTGTCAAAAGGGACGGCCGTGGTCTTCCCAAAGATTACTAACGTTTTCTTGGTGAAGAAAAATCTTTCAGGCCTAAACTTCTGCAGGATACCTGGAGAACCCAGCTCCCAGAATGTCGCCTCAACAGAATCAAATGAAGCTTTGTCAAAATAAAATCTTTCTCTACATCAAAACTGAATTCCCGACAAATTTCGGGATCTTTCAAAAGAATGGGTGAGGATGAGACCCCTTTTCAAAAATCAGACAGTCTCATCGGACGTGGAGAACCCTCGTCATGAGACCCCTTTTCATAATTTAGGCAGTCTCATCGGACGTGGAAAACCCTCGTCATGAGATCACTTTTCAAAATTTAGGCAGTCTCATCGGACGTGGAGAACCCTCGTCATGAGACCCCTTTTAAAAAAAATTTAGTCAGTCTCATCGGACGTGGAGAACCCTCGTCATGAGACTCCTTTTCAAAATTTGGGCAGTCTCACCGGACGTGGAGAACCCTCGTCATGAGACCCCTTTTCAAAATTCAGGAAATCTCATCGGACGTGGAGAACCCTCGTCATGAGACCCCTTTTCAAAATTCAAACAGTCTCATCGGACGTGGAGAACCCTCGTCATGAGACCCCCTTTTCAAAATTCAGGAAATCTCATCGGACGTGGAGAACTCTCGTCATGAGACCCCTTTTCAAAGTCAATCAAAGGTAGATACCGCCTGAAGGGTCAATCAAAGGTAGATACCGCCTGAAGGGTCAACACAAGGTAGATACCGCCTGAAGGGTCAACACATGGTAGATACCGCCTGAAGGGTCAACACAAGGTAGAAACCGCCTGAAGGGTCAAATCAAAGGTAGAAACCGCCTGAAGGGTCAATTAATGGTAGATACCGCCTGAAGGGTCAAACTCATGGTAGATACCGCCTGAAGGGTCAGCACAAGGTAGAAACCGCCTGAAGGGTCAAACCAAGGTAGAAACCGCCTGAAGGGTCAACTCAAGGTAGAAACCGCCTGAAGGGTCAAACCACGGTAGATACCGCCTGAAGGGTCAAATATGGTAGAAACCGCCTGAAGGATCAGCCTAATGGTCCGATCCACCATACGGATCAAAACCTTGACAAATTCCAGACACGGAAAGAGTCGTTTCCCTAGGTAAACCTTATAGTAGGTGAACCATTTCTGGTTCGATCCACCATACGGATCAAAATCCTTGGCAAATCCCAAAGTGTGGGACGCGCCTTCCTTAGGTTCCTACCAGTTAGGAATCCCATAATGGTATGACCTACCATACAGGTCAGAGCTTAATCTCCCTAGGATATTCTGAATGACGAGTCCTAGGTATCTGCTTGAAAGTTGTCGCAACCGGCAGCATCTGACAGGTGAGCTTCAGGTAAGCCTCTCTCACTCCGGCCCATGTTCAAATTGTTAAAGCAAACCGGGGATTAATTTGAGCTTTCATCAAAGGGCCTTAAGCGATCCAATGTCGTAGCATTTCTTCTCTCATTTTCCCAGTTGAGTCGGTTAGAAATCAGGTGCCACCTTATCTTTGAGAGAAACCTCTAACGAGATTCCTCTCAAAGAGGGGCAGCTGTTGACACCTGATTTTTGACCATTTATTATTGTGATTTTTATTCTTTAAAATTAATTAAAAATATCAAAAAAGGTCATAAAATCACAAAATCAACTTTGGAAGCTTTGGTTTAACCTTAGGAACCAATTTTGAACAAAAAATATTTTTCGGTATTTTTAATATTTTTCGAGTTTATTTAATTATAAAAATACCCAAAAAATCAAAAAAATACCATTCGTGGTCAGAAAAATACCCAAAAATATTCGATAATTTTGTTTTAATTTCCTCTTCAAGTGTGTCACTTTAAATCTAAAAAATTCGGCTCGGGTCACTATGTTCCTTCACAAACATAAACCCGAACCGAGCCTAAAAAAAATCATTTTCGAGTCTTTTAGTTTTCAATTCTCACTTTTTATAAGCTATGACATTGGATTCTAAAGTCTTAAAGTGCAATTAGGTCAATTTGCCCTCCAATTTAATCAATTTTTACCAAAAGGGCTTAATTGCATATTTTTCTTTCAATTAGTCCCCGGTTTCACGGATGTATACGTATGCTCTACGTATTTATACGTCATACGTATTTATACGTCATGCATATTTGTACTGTTTGGTAACCTCTTTAACTCTTGTAATAACAATAATGGTTATTATTTTTAACACCTTTGTTAGTGCTTTTTTTTTAGCATTTTTGTATTGTGAGTGCTATTGTTAGTGTTATTTTTAAATAGCATTTTTGTATTATAAATTGTGAGTGCTATTGTTAGTGCTATTTTTAAATAGCATTTTTGTATTATAAATTGTGAGTGCTATTGTTAGTGCTATTTTTAAATGTCATTTATTTGTGAGTGCTATTATTAGATAGAATTTATAATTGTTAGTGCTATTTTTAAATAGCATTTTTGTATTATAAATTGTGAGTGCTATTGTTAGTGCTATTTTTAAATAGCATTTTTGTATTATAAATTGTGAGTGCTATTGTTAGTGCTATTTTTAAATGTCATTTATTTGTGAGTGCTATTTTTAGATAGAATTTATAATTGTTAGTGCTATTTTTAAATACAATTTATTTGAAGGTATTTTTGGCTATAAAAGGATGGCAAGAGTTTTGAGGTTGGGAGGAGAGAGACATTTTGTAGAGTGTGCAAATTTTTGAGAGCTTAGAGAGAAGAACACAAACACTCTCTATATTCTCATAATCTTGAGTGAGCAAAATATACTAAGTTCGGAATATTGATTCCGCATATTGCTAGCACAATTGTTGTGGAGTTATTCGTCGTCTCCACGTTCGTCAATTGGTGGTGCGTCCGAACTAGATGCCTAACACTTGTGGAGGCTGAGATCGAAGAACATCGAACCGACACCTCCGTTCAAGCACGCTACGAGAGGTAATCTATTTACTCCCTTTGAGGCTTTGTGATTTTTTTCGATTGAAATGCAAGAAGTACGCCTCTGGAGATACATGTATGGGTTGTTATTTATTTCCGCTACGTGTTACGTGGATCCCAACAGTGGTATCAGAGCCGATCCTTAGGTGTTTTCGTGCATTTAATTGATTTTTTGTAATTTTTGCAATACTATGGCCAATATGTATTAACGAATTGTTCGTCTTACATGGCTAATGGAGGTTGATTATTTTATATGATAAATTAATCAACGTAGCAAAAATTGAGACTAAATCAATTTTGAATCGAAAATTTATGGCTATCTTATTTTACGTAAAAATTCTGAATATGATTCAACGTAGAATTTTTATTGTGCCTTCCTAAGTTTTAAATTGTGAATTTATTACTTACGTGGAAGGGTGGTGATCATGGAAAAATCCCTAATCAATGTGATTGATGTATGTATGAATGTATGGTGATTATTTATATATTTGGGGTAGTAATTATTAAATGGAGGCTGCGTACTCCTTTTATTTTTCATGTAATCTTTATTTTTAGCATAGTCAATTGTTGATGTAAATGCTACGAGGATTACGTGGAGGAGCCTTTTAAGTCGGCGAGCTCTTTGGGGCCCGATTCTTGAAGAGTTCAAGAAACCAAGAAGAAGCGAAGAGCGGCTCTCCGTTATTAAAATATTAAAATGATTAAATGTGGTCTCATTGGCTCGAGACCCATTAAATCATAATTCCATGATCACCACGTAGGATAGATGTTTATGTGATTGGCATCTATTTATTTATTATGATTACGTGAGCATGTTAAACTGGTTAATGTGCAAAGTCAGACTTACCTCACCCAAAATTGCGCCTGCATGAAATCCTAGTTAGGGAAAATCACCCGCGTTAGGTACCGAAAGGGCGTTGGTAATGACATCAACGTAACCAAGTCCCCGAACTCAAAATCTCTGGTTCCGCAGAATTGATCGATCTCTCCCAATCGGTCAATAAGGTTTCCGGTCTACCCTCCAAGAAAGACCGGTGGCGACTCCAAATGCATGCACAAGTTGCACATGCCACCACGACCACACTAAGGTCGAAAGCGATCGACTGTTATCGTCGAATCCCTTTGAAAAATACTCCCGCCGCGATTTGGTATGGGCCTGGGAGGGCCCGCGCCGATCCAAAGCCCGCGATCTGCACCCTTGTGCGGGGGAAGGCCCGCGATCGGTAATCCATTAGCCGCGTCCGCTTCGGACGGGTCGCGACAATCATCACATTCCATCGGCCTTTTATGGCTTTCTTGTTTGAAGAATCTCTCTTTACCTTTCTTTCGTTAGGCGTCCTGGTTATAATAAGGGATCCCTTCCGCTCTTCTCCCATTTGATGTATCGACCAATGGAATGTGACGTTGTTAGTTCCCTTAGTCACTGGAGTGAACCTAACTAAATTGCATAATTCGCTTTTCTGAAATTCAAATTAGACTTCAAGTTAGGTTTTCAATACCTGAAAAAGGGTTCTAATTTTCATTTCTTCAATTGAACTATACAATTAAGTTGGTCCATGCATACTTCATGGCATTGCATAGTCACATGTTTAAAGTAATTTTTGACGATTGACTTTTCAAAATCATTTGTATATTTTAGACTTGATGGGAAAGAATGATAGTGTGTAAAGTTCCTCGGACCGAGCTCCTATCATGGTGGGATAGCATGGGCGAAGCCAGCCAGAACTACGCCAAATCACGGCTAGGGTATTTATTGGATCTGCTGAAGATTGAGTGCCCACCTACCTTCATTCAAGCCATGGCACTTTATTGGGATCCCACCACCGCTACATTCTGCTTAGAATGACTGGAAGTTACCCCTACTCTCGAAGAATATAGCGCCGCTATCGGAGTGGAGTTCACTCACTTACTAGTTAAACCTCCCATAGGATTTGAGCCCTTGAGTCAACTAGCTGAATTCCTTGACACAAGCCTCAACGAAATCAAAACAAATGCCAGAAGCAATTCTGGACGAATTTCACTATCCTTCCTCCTAGATCGATTCCCCAACCTCCCTGTTGCTAAAGGGACTAAATCTGGTAGAGCCTTTGTCTTGGCCTTCTTTAGTTTTGTACTATTCCCGATCTCGTCTGTCACCTTCGACCCTATTATGGTCGTAGTAGTCAGATAAGTCTGTTGTAGGTGGGATTACTCAAACATTATATTGCTGAGACCTTCCTTTCCCTAAACCGCTTCAAGAAAAACAAGAAGGGAATCTTTAGAGCCTCTAGTGATGTTCTGTACCTGTGGTTCACAGCTCATATCAAACAGTTCCATATCCACATGGGTTTCACTGAGATTAGCTCTGATGCCCATCCCCTTAAAACCTTTGTCAGAACCCATACATGTATTCCCAAGTTCAACTTCATAGAATGGAAGAACTTCCTCGGAACTCTGAAATCGGAACAGCTCCAATGGCGGCTTAGATTGCCAACACTGGGCAAAGTCAGGCTCGCATGTAATGACGAAGACCCAGTCCCTTTGCTAGGATTCACAGGTGCTACTGCGTATTATCCAAAGAGGGTTATCCGGTAATTTGGGGCATTACAGGAAATTCCTTCACCACCCCAACTTGGTATCTTCTCATTTGACATGCCAAAAGAGACCCTTGCAGGAGAAGAAAAGAAACAGCTTGAAACTAAGGTGCAATTTATTATATGCTCTTTGAAGAACTCTCAGGCTGAAGATATAAGGTAGCCAGAAAAAATGACTCGCATGGAGAACATTCACATGGCTACCACGTAATACATTCAACACTTTGAGGCTGTCAGACGTAGCCTTGTCGAGCCTTATGTACCCGAATACATCTTACCCTCCGTGCCTGGAATAGAGCCGTACATACCCGAAGATATGGGATCGCCGCCGTATTCAGAAGATGAAGAGTCCCAGACTGAAGAGATGGATCCATACTGGGATGATAAGGGCACCTTAGACCTCAAGCGTCCTAGACTTGAATAAAACAATCCTGTCAAGTGTAAAATAAGCAAACATCATAATGCATTTTCATGCTTACTCACTTGTACTGAATATTACTTGGAACGCATATGCATGAGTGTGACCATATTTTACAAATGCATAAAAACCATCGTCGAAAATTACACTTCTTTTAATTTCATGAATTCTTTTTTAGAACGATTAAAAGAACTGCCCACATGAGACTAATGATCACAAGGTAGTCTTTTTTCTCGTTCACCAATAGAAAACATGCAATTAAAAGGATCAAGTACTTCCTTTTGTCTATACTAAAGAAATATTCACTGGACTTCCTTTTAAACAGGTACACTCTAATCACGGAATTGTCAACACATCGCTTTTGCACTCGTCTTAAGACAATATGGAACAATAGGAGTTGACCCCACGAGTAGGCATGCTGGAGACACAGATGACTGCTATGGCAACTATGATGGCTGATATTAAAGCAATGCTGGAAGCCTCCCATGCCAGACAGGCAGTGGCCCCTAATCAGAACAACTCGAATCCATCATTTGCACCCGATATAGCTGATAAAGAGACATCAGAAGATGCCCAACGTATAGAGGAGGATGTCCATATGCCGAACGTCCAGACACAACAAAAGACACCCCATGTTGTCATCAACCTTGAGAAGGATGAAAAGGGGAAGCGGACCATGAAAACTGAAGCAGAGGCTAAGAGGATAGCCAAGATTGAGGAGTGTTTAATCCAAGATTATGAGTTGGCCCGTTTCGACAAGATTTCTCCTTTTGCCAAGGTGGAGACCCCTCTTGACTATAAGGAACCAGACTTTGTGAGGAAATATAATGGGACAGGTTGTCCCAGTGCTCACCTCAAATATTACCTGCGCAAGATGGCGCAATATTCAGACTATATTCCGTTACTGATGAACACGTTTCAAGAGAGTCTGGCTGGAGCCGCTCTGGCTTGGTTCATCGAATTAGACCTTGAGGACTATGATGGGTTGGAAGATCTCGCAGAAGACTTCTTCAGATAGTATAAGTTCAACACGGCTACAACCTCGACGAGAGAAGACCTCCTACGAACCTCAAAAGTGAGGGGTGAGTTGATCAGAACATACGCCCTGAGGTGGCGAACTTTGGCGACCCAAGTAAAGCCATCAATCCCAGAAGAGGAGCTGATTGACTTGTTTCTAAAGGCGCTCCCCTACGAATATTTCGATCGATTGAACGCCTCTGGATGTCAAACCTTTACGCATTTAATAAAGGTGACAGAAAGACTTGAATGGGCCTTAAAAGAAAGGAGGTCGCATGAAACTTCTACCAAGAGGCAATATCCCTTGAAGAAGGAGATAAAGGCTGGACTCGACATAGCCTTCATACCGGACCCCCATAAGCTCAAGGTGTTTAGAAATTCTAATCAGACTAAGGGAGGATCGTCATGATCAGCACCAAAAGGGCAAGAGTCCAGAAGGAGGCAACCTCAAAAGCAATTCTCTTAGCTCCCGAGGCCTTTATCCAAGTTGCTCCTGATGCTGTTAGAGCAACACCTGGTGGCGAAGGAACCGCCTAGGGCAAATCCTATTAAATATCATGGCTTTGATGAAAGTCAGACCGGTGTCTACCACATGAGCGAAAAGAGACACAACGTCGTTAATTGATATATCCTTAAGTTGAAGGTGCAAGCTTTGATTGACAACCAGATTCTGAAGTTCGACAACATGGCTCCGAATGTACAAGAAAATTCACCCCCTGATCATCAAGCAGTATGGGCAATATTCACTAACGAGGAGGAGGATCACCTTGAGCTGAAGGTGGACATACCTAAGTTAACCAACATTCTGGAAATCGTCTCATTACACTCGAAAGAAGGAGGGGTCTCTACTGACATGAAGAAATTATGTATCACTAAGATGATAAGCTTGGGGATAATATCGGATGTTACCGATGAAAAATTCGAGGGAGTCAAGGCCTCTCTAAGCTTGGAAGGGAGCCATTTTATGATTAAAGTTGAGCAGGGAGGCGCGTTGAGTATCCCGCACAAAAGTCTGATAGGCGATCTTGGGCCGATCGTCCAACCGGAAGAAGAACTCGAAGAGGATGAACTGGAAGCTAAGAGGCGAAGCTTAGCAGATCACAAATTCATGGCTAACGCACTTGAAATGGGAGAGATTATAGATAACTTGGGTGAAGATTCCGGAGGATATAACTTCAAAGTGAAATATTCTGCTCCTCCTAACTTCTATGAAAGAATAGAGGATATCATACCAGACGGATGGGGAGGTATGGATAATCCCGTTCCACTGGAAATCCCGAAGAAGACTGAAAAGTCTTTTACGAAAGGGCTTGAATTGTCGTTTGACCAGATGATTGATACCAAGCTTGACACAGAGCAATATGCCAAAATAGGAATATCAAGGGATCAACAACAAGACTCAGTTGAACAACTAAGGAAAATGAGAGACTACCCGAGATTTACGACATCAACAAAGCTAAGAAACGACGACCACCATCGTCAATTCGAAAACGAGATTTTCTCAGGGAATTTTGACGACACCGTGTCGAACTGATCAAGCCTTGTCTGATCAAGCCTGTTGTGATTCAATTACCAAAAGAGGAAGCGGACGATACAGCTGAACTCGAGACATCTTGCCCGACAACGATAACCATAAAAGTCCCTCCAGTAGAAGAGGACGATCCTAAAGCAGTCCACTGGGACTATGGGATGAAGGAAATAGATGCAGTAATGAGATCTGGACGGTTCTACACCCCTAGGAAAGGCGAGTCCGAAAGGAAGGAAGTCTCGAATGAGGATGTAGAGAAACTCATGTCTATCATTAAAACAAGCGAATTTGAAGTGATTGAATAGTTAAGGAAGATGTCGGCCCAAATATCTCTACTGGATTTGTTCATCAACTCAGATAAGCACAAAAATGCACTACTGAAGATACTGAACGAGGTGCATGTCCCTGAAACAATTAATGATGTACAGTTGGGGGACTTTGTAGGGGCGATCCTCCTGAAAGATCAATTGAGCTTCTCAGATGAAGACTTTCCCATGGAAGGGAGAGGACACAACAAGACCTTATACATTACCGCACAGTGCAACGAAAAGAGAATAGCACATGTACTAATTGATAACGAATCCGCTTTCAACATATGCCATCTAGCTACCTTGAGAAGTTTAGGCATCAAAGAATAAATGATGAAAGCCTCCAAAACAGTTGTGAGAACTTTTGATGGGATGAAGAAGACTATGGTAGGTGAGATTGAGCTTGACGTACTCATCGGCCCTACCAGATTCTCTATAAATTTCCAAGTAATGGATTTGCCTAGTGCATTTGGATTCCTGTTGGGAAGACCTTGGATTCATATAGCAGGGACCGTGCCTTCAAGCCTACATCAGAAAGTACGATTTGTAGTGGATGGGAAAGTGATTACCGTGCATGGAGAAGTTGACCTCCAAACGTATCAAAGGAGTGCCATTCCCTACATCGAACCCGAAACTAGAGTGGAAACAAGTTATCATTCCCTAGAGTTGGTGGCAGCAGTACACACTCCCGTGGGGGTAAGATTGGGGACTCTGTATATTTCTGAAGCCCACCTCTTACCAGCCAAGATGTTACTGGCGTATGGGTACAACCTTGGAGAAGGCCTAGGCAAATATAGTCAGGGAATGAATACCCCTCTACAGTTGAAACCTAACCAGCACAGGATGGGCTTGGGGTATCAGAAAAGCCGCCTAGACGAGTCCGTCCCTAAAACAATGGGCCGAGGCCGAGGCAAGAGCCTAGGACACCATGGAGGTCAGAAAAATCAGAGAGATTCATTCATTGGTTCTCCAGCTTGGAAAGGCAAATCCAAGATGTTCAACATCCTTTTGAACGAGTACTTCAACAAGAACTCTAGGTGGTTGTCAGAAGAAGATATATCTCCAACAGCAGAACCGGATCTGGCAAACCCTTTCTTGGGAGATAACTGCGTGAACGTCATCATAAAGTGGCTGGGCGATGAAGCCATCGTTTCTGAATAAAGAAACCTCTTTCCTGCTCTCAATATTGCATTTAAATTTCTCGCATTTCATTACACTTTTAGTATTGTTGCTTGAAATAAATGTTGGAAAACGCCTTTGGATCTCCGGCCATTGGTCCAAATAGCATAGTTTGTAATGCTGCCCATTTTGCATTCAATAAAAATCACACGAGTTTTGTTAAGGACATATGGAACCACAAATCAGTCCAATGATGATATTAGTCTTCCATACAGAAGCTTGAGGCCTGATTTTCCATATGATTCCTGATTTTCAAAAGATTTCTCAGGGACAAGGATGTCCTATGATATGAGGACTAGTCCTATTTACATATCCATTGATTTTGAAATCTCTTTCGAAAAGATTTTTCACACTCATGCATGGCATTTCCATATGAAGTATAGACTAACCATACTCATGACATTTCAGGCATATCATCTCAAACATGCATACCAGGTTGTTGTGTGATTCGGATCGTCATGTCGGTTGTTTCTACAATATTGAAGAAGAGGATGAGGATGAAGGTTACACATCTATCCGTAGAGAATGGAGTGCCTTCGAAGATTCAATACCTCTCACTTCAGAGGAATCAGTTGTTATTAACTTGGGGGATTTCGCAGATATCAAGGAAGTCAAGATCGGTGGACATTTGTCCCGAGATGAAAGGCTCAGGTTTACAGAATTACTAAGGGAGTATCAGGATGTTTTCGCATGGTCATATGCCGACATGCCGGGTTTGGATCATGGAATTGTGGAACATGCACTACCCACAGATCCCAATGTCAAACCTGTCAGGCAAGATAGTAAACGGATGAAAGCAGAGTTGGAAGACAAAATTAAGGAAGAGGTGATGAAGCTTCTCAGGGTGGGGTTTATTGAAGCTATCCCAAACTCGGATTGGATTGCAAACATAGTCCCCGTCATGAAGAAGGACGGCAGAATTCGAATCTGCGTGGATTATCGGAATTTGAATAAGGCAAGTCCGGAAGATGATTTCCCACTTGATGTGGACATCGAACCATATCGAGGAGGAGGTGCTAGGGACTCGTTGCTCTATCCGCTTGGTCCAATTACTCGAGCGAGAGCGAGGGAATTCAAGCAAGCTATCGGTATCATGGTTCAAGATCTTTGGAGTAGAGGTGATCTTGATCCGAGAATTGAAGATTCTGAAGCTCCTTGGCGCAACACGATTACATTTAGCGTCGCGAATTCTGAACGGATTTAGGGCTAACGAGCTCTGAATGAGCTCAAATTTGGTCAGCTGAAGAGAAACGGCATCCTGATCAATACTCATGGCCTATGGCCATGAACTGCGATGAATTTCAACCATTCGGCATCATTTAGATGGACTTTTAGGCCTTTTTCTATTTTTAGGCGAATTTTTATTAATTAAGGGTATTTTTGTAATTTTTGCCTTTTAGGGTTAGCACCATATATAAGGGTGCTTATGAGTTTCTGAAAACATAACATTAATTGAGAATTTTATACAGAGAGGTTTTCTCTTCTTCAAGTTCTCTTGAAGACAAGATCTTATCAAGGCTTCCTTGTGGCGATCGATCGACTTATCGAGCAAGATCGCGAATTTTCTTGTTCGTGGCGTCTATAGCGTGGATTGGTTGACACAGGTTCGTCAACAGGTCACGCTCATACCGAGGTTACCAATCACAGGTTCGATTGGGGGTTAAGGTTAGCAATTCGCAACCCTTGGATCTTCGTAGAACGATCAGTTTCCGCAGCGATTCACATCATCTGGTATCAGAGCCGGTTCTACAAGATCTAGTTATTATCTTACTTTTACTGATTTTAATTCAGCAATCTAAGGTTTATAAAATTAGGGTTTATAGAATTGGGGATCTGTTTCTAATCGAATTAGGATTCTGAATTGGGGATCTAGGGTTTATAAAATTAAGGTTTTCGGTCCTAGTTATTTTGATTGTATTGAGTTCGTCAAAAATAAAAATTCAGCCAAAAAATCAGTAAAAAAAAAACAAAAAAAAGAGTATCGGTGAAAAAGAAATCGATAAAAAAATTGAAAAAAAGGAGGCTGAAAAAAAAATCAAGAGGACGACTCGTTTCTTTTTATTATTATTATTATTGTTAGTTGGACCGAATAGGAAAAAAAATAGCAGCAAACATTAACCTAAATTCAAATCTAGCAAAAGTTGCTGAATTGCTGAATTGAGCAGTATATTGCTGAATTGATCTTGCTTGGTGGTTTAGTCGACTGTTATGAGGAGCTTGTGAGAATGGAATTCTAGTCTGATAAAGAGCTTGAAAGAAGAGAAACGAGAGGAAAAAGGCAAGAGTGTGTAAGTTTAATTGAGGGAAGAAAAAGCCTAGATTGAGTTAAACACGAGGGGAGTGACAAACAACTTGAGCGAAACACGTGAGGGAGTGTGGTAAGATTTCTTTTATTTCTAACATTTTCTTGCAGGTTAAAAAAAATCATGGCAGACCAAGAAAGCGTAAATCAAAGGGAGGATGGCACCAATCCAAGGGATAATGCGATTTTAGCAGGCATCCAGCAGTTGAGCTTACAACTTGAAGCCCTTAGCAACCGAGTTGTGAGGTGTGAGACGAGGCTTGATGGTGAACAAGAGCCACCACGAGGGAGGCCACAAAATCAGCGAGATGAGCCTAGGGCGCAACCTAGATGGCAACGACAATTTGATGATGAATATGTGTCTGATACAGAAGATGACCGAGATAGCAGATTTGGGAGGAGAAACAGACGCCGAGAGTTCAGACATCGAGAAGATGATGAGCTTAGCAATATCAAGATGAAGATTCCATCTTTCCAAGGAAAGAATGATCCTGATGCATACCTAGAATGGGAGAAACAAATGGAGATGGTATTTGACTGCCAGCGATATTCGGAGCTCAAGAAGGTAAAAATTACAGCTGTTGAATTCACTGATTATGCTATAATTTGGTGGGATCAACTTGTGAATAGCAGGAGACGCAATGGTGAGAGATCGGTAGAAACGTGGGATGAGATGAAAGCGGTGATGAGGAAGCGCTTCATACCAAGTCATTACCACAGAGACTTGTTTCATAAACTGCAAAATCTCACACAAGGTAACAAGAGCGTGGAAGAGTACCATAAAGAGATGGAGATTTCCATGATCCGTGCTAATGTGGTAGAGGACCGCGAAGCTACTATGTCACGATTCTTATGTGGTTTGAGCCGAGATATAGCAAGAGTGGTAGAGCTACGACATTATGTCGAGTTAGAAGAATTGGTGGACAAAGCTATCAAAGTAGAGAGGCAATTGAAGTTGGACCGAAATTACAGGAGTGGTGGAGGTTCAAGCTCGAATTGGAAACCCAATTGGAAGAGAGACGAGAAGCCGAACTGGAAGGGAAACAACACCAAGGTTGAAACTTCAAGGGAGAAGGAGAAAGATGGCAGAGTTGGTTCGAATCCGATTTCAGGTAAAACTGAAAATCCTAACACTAGAACTCGTGAAATTAAATGTTTCAAGTGTTTAGGCAGGGGTCATATGGCAAATCAATGCCCTAATAAGAGGGTAATGATAATGACTGGGCCTGGAGATGTTCAATCTGAAAGCGACAGGGAGGAAGATGATGATGTCATGCCGCCATTGGAGGACTGTAGCGATGTCGAGATGCCAGTCAAGGGTGAATTGATGGTGGTTAGACGTTCTCTTAGTGTGCAAGTCAAGGAAGAGGAGCATCACCAGCAACGTGATAACTTGTTCCATACAAGATGCTTGGTGAATGGTAAGATTTGTAGTTTAATTGTTGATGGAGGTAGTTGTACAAATGTGGCAAGTTGTACTATGGTGGAGAAACTAGGATTGAAAACTACAAAGCACCCTAGACCATATAGACTTCAGTGGTTGAATGATAGTGGTGAAGTGAAATTTTCGAAGCAAGTCCTAGTTCCATTTCAGATAGGGCGATATAAAGATGAGGTGGTGTGTGATGTTGTACCTATGCAAGCGGGACATTTTTTACTTGGTAGACCATGGCAGTATGATCGGAGGGTACATCATGATGGATACACTAACCGATATTCATTGGTGATGAATCAGAAGACTTACACTTTGGTGCCAATGACACCTACTGAGGTGTATGAGGATCAATTGAAACTACAACGTGAGGCTGAGAAAGAGAGAAAAAGTGAGAAAACTGAGAGCTTGCGTAGAGAGTCTGAGACGCAAGGAAAATGAGAGACAGAGAAAAACAGAGTGGTAAAAGCCGAGGGAAAAGCAGAGAGAAAAGAAAAGAGAGAAAAGAGTTTCTATGCAAGATCGAGCGAAGTGAGGAGAGCTTTGGTTCTGGACCGACCGATGCTTGTACTTTTGTACAAGGAGGCATTGTTTACTACTAACAATTAGGGGTGTGCATGGTCCGGGCCGGTCCGGTCCCGGCATGAACCCGAGGACCGGACCAATAGTCCGGTCCCCATACTTTCGGGACCATGGACCGGACCGGGACCGAACAGGACCAGGACCGTCGGTCCGGTCCGGTCCCGGTCCGGTCCTGGTCCCGGCCCAACCACTACAAAGCCTACTACTATATTTTTATTCTTCCTCCAGCTGACCGCCAAGCCCAGCGACCAACCAGAGGTGGGGGCGAGCTTCGTTGGCCCTCATCTTGGCTGAAAGAAGATGAAAATATAAGAACAAAGAGAGAAAAAAAAAAGAAAAAAATCCCAGAAAATATTAAAATATATTAAACGACTATTGTATTCCACATTGGGGCTCGACAACTTGAGTCACCGAATGCCAAAACACTACCAGGATAGCAAACTGAACGCCATATGAATGCTGGGCCAGTCCGGGATTATTCTTACTCTTGAGAGCGAAGGGGATTCTATTTTATTTTCAATTTCTTTTGTAATTGTATATATTTATATATAAAAATAATTATATATTATTGGCGGTCCGGTCCGGGCCGGTTCGGTCCCAACACAAGAACCCGAGGACCGGACCGCCCAGTCACCGGTCCCATTTATTGGGACCGAGGACCAACCCATCCGCCTCAAGGACCGGACCAACCTGCCCGGTCCGGGCCGGTCCCGGGCGGGTCCAGGCCGGTCCGGTCCAGTTTGCACACCCCTACTAACAATCTTGACCCGAGTTTGCCTAGTTCTGTCGTGTCTTTATTGCAGGAATTTGATGATGTCTTTCCTGATGAGGTTCCTGGAGGTCTACCACCGATTCGAGGCATAGAGCATCAAATCGACTTGATACCTAGTGCGCCATTACCTAATCGACCCGCATATCGAAGTAATCCTGAAGAGATAAAGGAACTTCAGCGGCAAGTTAGTGAATTACTGGAACGAGGATATGTGCGAGAAAGTCTTAGCCCGTGTGCTGTTCCTGTTTTGTTAGTGCCAAAGAAGGATGGGACTTGGCGAATGTGTGTCGATTGTCGAGCAATCAACAATATTACGGTAAAGTATCGACATCCTATTCCTAGATTAGATGACATGTTAGATGAGTTACATGGAGCTTGCATATTTACTAAAATTGATCTGAAAAGTGGTTATCATCAGATTAGAATGAAAGAAGGAGATGAATGGAAGACTGCATTTAAGACCAAGTATGGGTTGTATGAGTGGTTAGTCATGCCATTTGGTTTAACTAATGCACCTAGTACTTTCATGCGACTTATGAATCATGTTCTGCGTGCTTTTATTGGTCGATTTGTGGTTGTCTATTTTGATGATATTTTGATATATAGTCGAAGCATTGATGACCATATTGAACATGTGCGAGCTGTTTTACAGGTTTTAAGGGCCGAGCAACTATATGCTAATATGAAGAAGTGCTCTTTTGTGACTAACAAATTAGTATTTCTAGGGTTTGTTGTTGGAGCTGATGGAATACAGGTTGATGAAGATAAGGTGAAAGCGATCCAAGAATGGCCAACACCTAAGACTGTAGGACAGGTGCGCAGCTTTCATGGCTTAGCCAGTTTCTATCGCAGATTTGTGAAGGATTTCAGCACCATCGCCGCACCTTTAACCGAGGTCATCAAGAAGCATGTGGGTTTCATGTGGGGAGAAGAGCAAGAGAGAGCATTCAATCTGTTGAAGGATAAGCTAACTAATGCTCCTTTGTTATCTTTACCAAATTTCAGTGCTACTTTTGAAATAAAATGCGATGCTTCTGGTACAGGAATTGGAGCTGTATTGATGCAAGGAGGACGTCCCATAGCTTATTTCAGCGAGAAGTTAAGCGGAGCAACATTGAATTATCCAACTTACGATAAGGAGATGTATGCTTTGGTGCGAGCTTTGGAGACTTGGCAACATTACTTGTGGCCAAAAGAATTCATGATCCACACCGACCACGAGACATTAAAGTACTTGAGGGGACAGCAAAAGTTGAACAAAAGACATGCTAAATGGATGGAGTTCATCGAGACTTTTCCATATGTAATCAAGTACAAGAAAGGTAAGGAAAATGTGGTAGCCGATGCACTTTCTCGAAGGTACGCAATTCTAACTACTTTAGGAGCAAAGTGCCTAGGTTTTGAGCATATCAAAGAGATATATACTGATGATGATGACTTTGGAAGAGTGTTTGAATCTTGTGAGCATGCTGTGTTTAAAAAATTCTATAGGCATGATGGCTATCTCTTTCGTGAAAACAAGTTATGTTTGCCTATATGCTCTTTGCGAGAGTTGTTGGTGCGAGAGGCGCATAGTGGTGGTTTAATGGGGCATTTTGGAATCAATAAAACTTATGAAGTGCTGCATGAACATTTTTATTGGCCACATATGAAACGAGATGTCACACGTGTTTGTGAAAGGTGCATTGCATGTAAACAGGCTAAGTCTACAACTAAACCACATGGCTTGTATACGCCTTTGCCTATCCCGACGCATCCTTGAGTTGATATTTCTATGGATTTTGGGTTAGGATTGCCTAGGTCTAAGCATGGTAAGATTCTATTTATGTGGTTGTAGATCGGTTTTCAAAAATGGCTCATTTTATACCATGTCATAAATCCGATGATGCATCACATGTTGCTGACTTGTTCTTTTGTGAGGTTGTGCGTTTGCATGGCATGCCTAGGTCCATTGTTTCTGATCGAGATACTAAATTTCTTAGCTACTTTTGGAAGACATTGTGGAAGAAATTAGGTACATAACTTTTATTCTCTACTACTTGTCATCCACAAACTGATGGTCAAACTGAAGTAGTTAATAGGACTTTAGGGACATTGTTACGTGCTATCATTAAGAAGAACATTAAGTCTTGGGAAGATTGTTTACCGCATGTTGAGTTTGCATATAATCGGAGCGTGCATTCTGCTACTAAATTCACACCGTTTGAGGTTGTCTATGGTTTTAATCCATTAACTCCGTTAGATTTAACTCCTTTGCCTGTTGAAAAGCGTGTGGATTTAGATGGTGCTAAGAAGGTCGAGTTTGTGAAGACATTGCATGAAAAGACACGGCTGAATATTGAACACAAGACAGAACAATATGCAAAGCAAGCCAACAAAGGGCGTAAGAAAGTAGTGTTTGAACCCGGCGATTGGGTTTGGGTTCATATGCGCACGGAACGTTTTCCCGTGCAACGACGTTCTAAGTTATTACCGCGCGGGGATGGACCATTCATGGTGTTGAAGAGGGTCAACGACAATGCTTACAAGCTTGATCTTCCAGGTGAGTATGGCATTAGTGCTACTTTTAATGTTACTGACTTGACTCTTTTTGATGCAGGTGATGATTTGAGGGCAAATCCTTTGCACGGCGGAGGGAATGATGTGGACATCAAACCATATCGAGGAGGAGGTGCTAGGGACTCGTTGCTCTATCCGCTTGGTCCAATTACTCGAGCGAGAGCGAGGGAATTCAAGCAAGCTATCGGTATCATGGTTCAAGATCTTTGGAGTAGAGGTGATCTTGATTCGAGAATTGAAGATTCTGAAGCTCCTTGGTGCAACATGATTACATTTAACCTCGCGAATTCTGAACGGATTTAGGGCTAACGAGCTCCGAATGAGCTCAAATTTGGTCAGCTGAAGAGAAACGGCATCCTGATCAATACTCATGGCCTATGGCCATGAACTGCGATGAATTTCAACCATTCGGCATCATTTAGATGGACTTTTAGGCCTTTTTCTATTTTTAGGCGAATTTTTATTAATTAAGGGTATTTTTGTAATTTTTGCCTTTTAGGGTTAGCACCATATATAAGGGTGCTTATGAGTTTCTGAAAACATAACATTAATTGAGAATTTTATACAGAGAGGTTTTCTCTTCTTCAAGTTCTCTTGAAGACAAGATCTTATCAAGGCTTCCTTGTGGCGATCGATCGACTTATCGAGCAAGATCGCGAATTTTCTTGTTCGTGGCGTCTATAGCGTGGATTGGTTGACACAGGTTCGTCAACAGGTCACGCTCATACCGAGGTTACCAATCACAGGTTCGATTGGGGGTTAAGGTTAGCAATTCGCAACCCTTGGATCTTCGTAGAACGATCAGTTTCCGCAGCGATTCACATCACCACTACCTCACATTGATATACTGGTTGATAGTACCACAGGGTACGAATTATTCTCATTCATGGATGGATTCTCCGGATATAACCAGATCCTCATGAAGAAGGAGGACAAACCAAAAACTGACTTTATCACTCCTTGGGGAAACTTTTGCTATAAGGTTATGCCCTTCGGACTGAAGAACGCTGGGGCCACTTATCATAAGGCTATGGTCACATTATTCCACGACATGATCCATAAAGAAATCGAAGTGTATGTTGATGACATGATCGCCAAATCCAAGAAGGGACATGGTCACATTCAGGTATTAAGAAAGCTATTTGAGTGACTGCGCAGATACAAGTTGAGGTTAAACCCCAACAAATGTGTATTCGGGGCGAAATCTGGGAAATTTCTCGGATTCATGGTCAGTAACAGGAGCATTGAGATTGATCCTTCAAAAATTCAAGCTATCCATGATCTAGCAACTCCCTCCACAGTAAAAGAAGTAAGAAGCCTTCTGGGGAGACTGAACTATATTGCCAGATTCATCAATCAGCTATCAGATGTGGCTAAACCGATTTTCAAGCTACTCAAGAATGGTGCAAAAGTGACATGGGATGCAGAGTGCAGTCAAGCATTCCAGAAGATCAAAAACTACCTAGTCACTCCGCCAGTACTTGTGCCACATGTCCTAGGTCATCCTTTGACCTTATATTTGACTATACAGCAAGAATCTTTGGGAGCCTTACTAGCCCAAACAAGCCCGATGGATGGTAAAGAAAGAGCTATCTATTACTTGAGCAAGAAATTCACCTCGTCTGAAGCAAAATACAAACATGTTGAAAGGGCTTGTGTGGCAACTGTATGGGTACTTCGCAGATTAAGACAGTACACCCTACATCACCATATTCAACTGGTAACTGAAAACGACCTTGTCAAGTACCTCCTGGAAAAGCCTGCTCTAATTGGGAAGTTAGCAAAATGGCAGGTGATGTTATCTGAATTTGACATCAGGTGTTCTCCACAAAAATCATTAAAAGGGAGAGCCATTGCTGATATGTTGGCAGAAACCTCACAAAGTTGCAAGTCTTCTGGAAAGACAAAGACAGAAGATCAAGTTCTGAACCTGGCAAAGGATAAATGGGTCATGTATTTCGATGGCACTGTTAACCTATCAGGAGCCGGCACTGGGGCAGTATTGATATCCCCTGACGATCAACACTATCATGTTGCGGCAAAGATGACCTTCCATTGCACCAACAATATCTCAGAATACGAGGCGTGTATTCTAGGCGTACGATTAGCCATTTCCATGGGAATACCTAGGCTACAAGTTTATGGAGATTCCATGCTCATCATTTTACAGACACAGGGAGAGTGAAAAACGAAGAATGCAAAGCTCATCCCTTATCATAAATACCTTGATAAGCTGACACTTAAGTTCGAAGATGTGTCATTTGAATACCTACCAAGGTCTCATAACCAATTTGCAGATGTACTAGCCACACTGGCCTCAATGCTGCAATTGACCGGTGGGATAGAAATAGAACCACTAAGGATCGGCATAGTTGAAAAATCGACCTATTGTATGATGGTAGAAGAAGAATTCGACAGAGAGCCATGGTACTATGACATTAAGAATTATCTCTTAAAAGGGGAGTTTCCTGAAGGGTGTCAGGTAGGATACTGGAGATACATAACCAGGATGGCCAGCAAGTTCTTCCTCAGTGGACAAATCCTGTACAAAAGGTCATTTAACTCCACTCTGTTAAGATGCATAGAAGCTAAAGAAGCAAATGTTCTCATGAAGGAGATCCATGAAGATATATGCAGACCCCATATGAACGGCCACCTCCTTGCCAAGAAAATCATGCGGCTCGGATATTATTGGATGACCATTGAATCAGACTGCTGTCAGCATGTCCGGTCATGCCACCAATGTCAAGTATACGGCGATAAGATTAATGCGCCCCCGAATGAACTACATCAAATGTCCGAAGCCTGGCCCTTTTCTATGTGGGGGATAGACATGATAAGACCCATCAATCCAACGGCTTCAAATGGTCATCGCTTCATCCTGATGGCGATCGATTACTTCACAAAGTGGATAGAGGCCAATTCTTACAAAAATGTCACCGCAAGAAGTATGGCAAGGTTTATTAAGAGTGACATAATATCTCGATATGGTACCCCTCAAGCGATCATTACAGATAATGAGTCCAACCTGAACAACAAGATTGTCGATTATCTACTGGACCGTTTTGGCATTCGACATCTTAATTCTTCCCCTTACCGCCCACAGATGAATGGGGCAGTAGAAGCGGCTAACAAGAATATCAAAAAGATCCTGGCTAAGACTGTAGAGAATTATAGGGATTGGCATAAAAGGCTACCCTTCGCCTTAATGGCATATCGAACTTTAATTAGGACTTCTACGTGGGCAACTCCTTACGCTCTGGTATATAGGATGGAAGCGGTCCTGCCCGTGGAAGTTAAGATTGCCTCTTTAAGAATTTATCAGAGGGCAAATTTTCTGAAATAGAATACTCTAAGCACAGATATGAATAGCTGAATTCGATAGACGAGAAGCGTCTTAGAGCGATCTGTCATAGTCAAGGCTATCAGAAAAGGGTGGCCAAGTCATTCAATCGAAAGATTAGAGCTAGAAGTTTTGAGGTAAATGACTTGGTGGTAAAGAAGACTCTGCCCAATGCTGTCCACCCGGGAGGCAAGTTTATCCCGAATTACGAAGGCCCCTATATTGTCAAGAAGATTCTCACAAGATGAGCATTGATTCTTGTAAATTTTGAAGGAGAAGAATTGTGGCACCCTGCAAACTCAGATACTGTGAAGAAGTATTATCCTTGAAATGAAATCAGATGTTGAATATGTGGCTTGTCCCGAAATGGTCCGAATCGCCAAAATGGTCATTACATGAGCATATCATGCATCCATGCATACACTATCATGTGTTCAATTTTGCAGGATCCCGAGAAGCAAATTCGAAATCAGATTTATCCAAATGGAACCCTAGACAGAAGAGTCCTCAACATCAAGAACCGGGTGATATGTATCTGTTCCATCAAAGGTTAAAACCATCTTTCACTTACAAGAATGTATATTCTATCCTACATACAGGAACATCTGATGGAGACAAAAAACAACAATGGAGAAACACAGCAAAGTCTCTCACTCCCTGTAAGATGAAAAGAGCTAGAGAATGAACATTCACATGCCCGAACTTAGAGATAAATCTTGCTCTTGAAAAATGAATCCCTGACATTTATTGCACAACTGTCATAATCGGAGGTTGTCCGAGCATGGTACGAGCATACATGATGCTTCTTTGAAATCTCCTGTGGAATAAAATGCCTGGAAAAAAAACAAAGTGATTTTTCCAAAAACATAGCTTGCTTAGACTATCTAGTAGGTATGTTCCTCCAGATGAAAGGCAAACCTAATCCAAACACGTCCTACATACACTCGAGAGATGAGAGAAGTGTGAGAGTAGGAAACCCCGGATCTAGGGATATAAGGGCCCTTTGCATCGATTACATTGATTGAGATGACGAGGGTATTCATTTCCTCATCCTAAACACTACAGGTGGACATTGATAACCCCTTGAGCGGCGGTTGCATTCTTTACCCCTGTCAAGAACCACCCTACATTGGGGCCAACTGGAAGTAAGTCCAGTAGTATCAGGAGGTAAATGGTTAGAAATTCTCTTGCTCAGACTTGCATCAACCTTCATGTGTTGCTTGTCATTTTAACTCCTATGATAATTCAAGTGCTTCAAGATGACGAAAAGCATTCGTTTCTTTACCCTATACGCATTTACCCTTTGCATAGCCCAGTTGAGCTTTTACGTTCGTTTCACAAACCCATTGGTGATCATTGCATAGCTCAAAGAGGAAGCGACATCACTTCAAGAGCAGAGGAGTTCAAAAGATAAGAATTATGAAAAATTCATGGGTTAATGTTTGAGTGCTGGGATTCAAGTTGTACGTTTAGCACACCTGTTTGAAAAAGCCTGATCCCCAAAAGAAAGGAAAAGGTAGGATTTCAACAAAAGATAAAAAAAAAAATCCAATCTTGGGCATCAAGAAAAAGCAAAGTGCCTGGTAAAAGTAAGGCCAATGCCCCTCCAAATATTTGTACACTTATGAATCATGTGTTTGATCTTGTAAATGTCAAAAAGATGGCATGATATCTGTGTATAAAGGTCACCAGTGAGATCTGATTGTAAAAGGAAATCCCAAGGGAGCTGGACTACGAAAGATACTTCCAGATTATGTCACGTTCAGATGTCAACGTCGCACTAGCACAAAAGAGAGGTTCTCCAAAGACTACCAATGCGCTTTAAAGACTAAAAACGCTCTTTGAACGCAAGGTACCAGATCGGCAGCGAACCTGCAGTGATCACCAATGTTAGACCCTTTGCGTGTTCCGAGCCAAAAATAAGCTTTTCTTTTTTGGTCCCCAAACCTACCTATGTTACAACCTTGAGAAGTTTTTTTTTTTATTAAAGCATTTGGGTTAATGTAGGGTTTAATGTCTAAGCTTAGCTCACAGAAGTTCAAGCAAGATTATTTCTTTCTCATTTTGCAGAGTTCTTGACTTTAAACCCGGAGCAGATGAAGAAAATTTTGTGTGCAAAAAGACCTGACTCAGAAAGTGAGTCCCCTTTCAGAAACCATGTCCAAGCCCAACATTACGGTCGCGTAAAGACCTCTCGATTGATCTGAATGTATACGCTGCGAACGGTCTCGAAAACCCAGGTACAGGGTATTAAGAAATTCGAGTGCTCTTGTTATGAAAAGACCAAGTCAGAAAAATTATTAAGAAGACCTTTCTGACAGAGATATTCCAATAGAATGCTCGAAAGCAAGCTTTGGTTGGAAACTGCAAATTGTTTGATCCAAGGATTTTCCTCACAAGGGTTCTTGATCATCCTCGTGTGCTTGAAGATATTTTGAACAATCTCCAGCATCCCAAGTCATTTTTCATAATTGCATAGGTTAAAATGAACATTTATCTGCATTATGTTTACCATTATGTCAAAAGGACAATCTTCGGAATCATCTCTTCATGAGATTTCAGTTTTATAGGTTTGAACTTTCTGCAGGATGACTAGAGTCCCCAGATCCCAGAATGTCACATCCAATGTCAAAAGGACAATCTTCGGAATCATCTCTTCGTGAGATCCCAGTTTTACAGGTTTGAACTTTCTACAGGATGTCTGGAGTCCCCGGATCCCAGAATGTCACCGCCAATGTCAAAAGGGCAATCTTCGGAATCATCTCCCTGAGAGATTTCAGTTTTATAGGTATAAGTTTTCTGCAGGATGTTTGGAGCCCCCAGATCCCAAAATGTCACCTCCAAAGTCGAAAGGATAATATTCAAGATCGTCTTTCTGTGGGATTCCAGGTAACCCATATATCCCAGAAAAATTTTATCAAAGTTTTTGCAGGTTTGAGTTTTCTGCAAGATACTTGGAGTCCCCAAATTCCAGAATAACACCTTGCACATCAAAAGATCCATTTTTAGAACCAGCTATCTGTAAGTTATAGGTAATCCCTAAACCCAGAATGGCTCATTTGGTAAACCTAAAATTTAGGTACACCTCACTTGTATAGACCCTAGTTAATTCCTTAGAATATAGGATCAGCTTAATGTTCGACAATCCCTACAGAACGGGTGCGTCATCCATAGGTTCCTAACAGAAAGGAGTCATTTTCACGACTTGATCCCCCTGACGGATCAAAATGTTCAACAATCCCTACGGAACGGGTGCGTCATCCATAGATTCCTAGCAGAAAGAAGTCTTATTTACGGCCTGATCCCCCTGACGGATCAAAATATTCGACAATCCCTACAGAACCCGCTGTACGCCGCGCATACCGCACGAGAATCAGGCAGGTAAGTAACAGGTGAGCATCTTTATCTCGCCTTTCTCCCTCTCGCATCGGCAAAGATAGGGCAAAGCATTTACAAGCAGGACAAGAAAGATTAGATGTCAAGATTCATTTTTCTATTTTCCAGTAGAGTCAATCTAGACTAAGGTGTCACCTGTCTTTGAGAGAAACCTCTTGTGAGATTCTTCTCAAAGAGGGGCAGCTGTTGACACCTAATTTTGGATCAGCCTTTTTGTAGCTGTTTCTTAGAAAATCCATAAAAAAAAATCCATAAAAAGTCAAAAAAAAATTGCAAAATCAACTTTGGTGGCCTTGGCCAAGCCTAAGGAACCATTTTTGACAAAAAAAAATAATTTTTCATATTTTTTAATATTTTCAGAAATTAGAAAAATACTAGAAAAATCAAGAAAAATAGCATTCGAGGTCACAAAAATATGAAAAAATAGCCAATATTTTTCTTTTAAATCCCTTGTCTTTTTGACCTCACAAAAAATCCAAAATCAAATTCAATTTTATGTGTTCCTTCGTAACACATATGATTGAATTTGATAAAAAAAAATGTCAATTGAGTCTTTTAATTTACAATTTTGGTATTTTTTAGGATCTTGACATTCAATTTAGTTGTCCCTTATTGCAATTTAGCCCAATTGTTCGCACAAATTGCTCAATTGCATAAATTGGCCAAAATTGAATTCTAAATTGCATTTTAGTCCTTGAGATTGGGCATAATTGAAATTACTTTCAATTCAAGGACTATCATTGCAAATTAAACATACTGCCCAATGGTTTTCATCATTTTGAATCAATTGGCATAGGTAATTTGGTTCAATTTGATCATTTGAATCTTCAATTGCACAATTTCTCAATTTGCAATTAAATGAAAATTTGGGGTTTTTGTTGAAATTAATATGAACTTTTGGACAAAACCACATTTTTAGATAAAATTCGTGCCCTAAGTTCGATTCTGAGGTCCAATTGCAAAAATTTCCCATTAATTTGGGTTTAATTTGGAAAATTGCAACTCAGAACCGGTTCGGACCGGTCAGACCGCCCGGTCAAACCGATCGAACCGGTCTGAAACAGTGTCATCGTCTTCCTCAGACTCCCGTGCAGGTGAACAGTGAAAAGCCGAATTTCGACAGCCAAATTGACCAAGCAATCAGCTACAATTGAAGAAGAATTGGTGGGGGTTTGATTCTTCGAACCATTCCCCGTCGATTGACGTCGGAACCGCGACTAATGGTCACCGGAGGAAGGAGTAATCGGCCTGTCAATGCGGCGGACCTACGAAAGTCAACACCTCCCAAACTCAGTGCAAATTCATGCCAAATTCACACTAATGAAGAGTTGCCGAAGAAGTAAACGGACATGAACGGGACACCCATCGTCTCCGTCGCCGTTTGGACCTAATGGCACGTGTAATTACGTGCCATTTCGAGTCTGTTGGTCCTCCCGATTGGCGGCAAAAGCTTCTTGAAATCGGATATAGTCCGCAGAGGCCTTCGCGAAGAAAAAAGGGGAGTTGATTCAGTTACGAGAGAAAAAACTGAATCAAACAGAGATAGAGCTCCTCTCCATCGCCATTGTCGAGGGAGAGCTCGGATTTGCAGAATACCGGTTCGGCCTCTTCAGGCTAAACCAAAGCTCGACGAAGACGTGAGAAGGTCGTATAGGCTCCTAGGAAGCGATTGTCGTCGACCGCGCAAGCTGAAACCGCGAAAACAGGTGAGACGTAGCTCCAAGCTTCTCACTGTGCATCAATGGCGACTTACCTGTTTCACATTCATTCTTGCATTTAGAGTGTGCGTTTTGTTCCCTCGACATCACTGACCATCGTCGCATATCTTTTTTGCATCGATTTTGTCTTAGCACGTCGAATTGAGTCTTTCAATTCAACCTCCATTGCCGAACAATGTTCATTCTCGCCTAGCCAAATCTAGGCCGAGCGAGCTCAATCGGAGCTCGAGGTAACTCTTCAGAACATTGATTGATGCTATCCTGTGATTGAATTGCCGTGGTTTAATGTGAATCGAGTAATTGAACTCCCATGGCAGTACTCGGCATTCCGCATGGTGCTCGCGATTTCGTGAAAAGGATGTTCTGATTCTTAGATATGTTAGATTATGAACGATTGCGAGTCGATTGGCGTTAGTTTCGCGCGATTTTATTAAGATCCCACCGTCGGATCATCGCCGGAGAAGCTCGGCCGTTCGTTCCATCGGAGTCATGAGGTTGAAGACGAAGTTGACGTGGTAGAGTCAACAAGTCAAAAGCGTAGGTGGCAGTCGGCCAGTGGTCCACGTGTAGGTCCAGTCAGCACGGCCGTTGAGGGTTGTTATTCGAATAAGTAGATCGGACGGTTTAGGTTAATCGAGTCCAATAAATGATGGTCGTCCGATTAGTAATTAGGATTATTCGAAAATAATTTTAAGTTGAAAAATCAAACAGAGCCAAAACGGTGCCGTTTAGGTTAATGAGTAGGCAACGTCGTTTAGGTTAGTAGAGATGGACAGCTCAGATCGAGCATTAGGTTCTAATCCTGACCGTGCATTTTAGTATGTCAATCAAGCGGCTCTGGTCGAGTCTTCGTTTAATCTAGGCCGTAGATTCCAGTCAGATCATCCGATGGTCGTGGATTAGCCACGCGGTTCAATGAGGGCCGTCGGATCAAGTCCGATTAATCCGAAAATAAAAAAAGGCAGATACGGTGTCGTTTTGACTCGTGGGTTGCGCGGATCCGGGTCTGATCCGGGTTCCGACCCGTGTGGGTCGGGTTGACCCGGTCCGAAACATTTTTTTAATAAAAAAAATCAAAAAAGATTTTAAAAATAAAATAAAAAAATCAAAAAAATCATAGAAAATCCAAAAAAATGCTAGAAAATCACAGAAAATCCAAACAAATATAGAAAAAATTATGGGAAAATCCTAGACACTCTAGAAATTCCCAAAAATAGAGGATTGACCACAGACAACTGGTCAATCCTATTTTTGAGATTTCTCATCCGTTCTTCCAAGAATTGACGATATTACCCTTTAGGGGTAAGTCGCCTCTGTTGTATATGCGAGATAAGGCCGATAATGCCAAGGTAATAATTAGGGTCAGTTAGGCGACCAATTCTTAGGCTTGGATTTTCGAGTCCCGTCCCTTTTCTCGAAATGACGATTTTGCCCCTCAATGGGAAAATCGTCTTTCTTGTTCCAATCAAGTCCTGAAAATTTCTTAAAGTTAGGATTTGGGTCAGGTGGTGACCAACCCTAATATTTGAGATTTTCAGTTCTCATCTTTGTCCAAAATGACGACTTTACGCCTCTACGGGTAAAATCACTTTTAAATTTCAGAAAAATTCTGGAAATTCCCGAAAAATAGGAAATGGAAGGATTTTATTGTCAATCCCATTTCCACCTTATTTCGACTGCATATTTCATCTGAAATGACGATTTTTCTCCTCTGAGGCAAATTATCCCCAAATTTCTCAAAATTACGATTCTGCCCCTCATGGGCGAATCATGCCAAATCACTCCTAAGCCTTAATTGATACTTCTCTTGGCCAATAGGGGCTCATTAGGGATGCCATGCTGCTTTCATGTGTTTTATCCGCATGTATTAGATCCTTGATTTGCGCATTTACTTTTACTGACTCATATTCCTGTCTGCATGAACTCCTAAATTTAGGATCCGTACCCTACTCATCTGTTTGAAATCCTAGGGTCAGATAAATCATTCAACTTAGGTGCCGAAAGGGCGTCAACTCTAGCCGTTGGCGTAACAAAGTCCCCGATCCCGTTTCTCTAGTTTCCGCATAATCGAATAGATCGCTCTCAACTATTCGATAGAGTTTCCGATCATACCCTCCACGAAACAATTGGTGGCAATTCCTTGGCATGTACACACATCACATGTCACCAGATCACACCGAAGGTCGACTACGTATATCCAGCCGTTACGATTTGGGTAATGGACCTTGGGAGAGGCCCGCGTCCGATCAGGCAACATCGGGCAGCCCATTAGCCCTCACCACCTCGAGAAGAGGGTCGCGACATGGTTGTAGATCAATTTTCAAAAATGGCTCATTTTATACCATGTCATAAATCCGATGATGCATCACATGTTGCTGACTTGTTCTTCCGTGAGGTTGTGCGTTTGCATGGCGTGCCTAGGTCCATTGTTTCTAATCGAGATACTAGATTTCTTAACTACTTTTGGAAGACATTATGGAAGAAATTAGGTACACAACTTTTATTCTCTACGACTTGTCATCCACAAACTGATGGTCAAATCGAAGTAGTTAATAGGACTTTAGGGACATTGTTACGTGCTATTATTAAGAAGAATATTAAATCTTGGGAAGATTGTTTACCGCATGTTGAGTTTGCATATAATAGGAGTGTGCATTCTACTACTAAATTCACACCGTTTGAGATTGTCTATGGTTTTAATCCATTAACTCCATTAGATTTAACTCATTTGCCTGTTGAAGAGCGTTTGGATTTAGATGGTGCTAAGAAGGCCGAATTTGTGAAGATATTGCATGAAAAGACGCGACTGAATATTGAACACAAGACAGAACAATATGCAAAGCAAGCCAACAAAGGGCGTAAGGAAGTAGTATTTGAACTCGGCGATTGGGTTTGGGTTCATATGCGCACGGAGCGTTTTTTCGAGCAACAACGTTCTAAGTTATTACCGCACGGGGATGGACCATTCATAGTGTTGGAGAGAGTCAATGATAATGCCTACAATCTTGATCTTCCAGGTGAGTGTGGCATTAGTGCTACTTTTAATACTACTGACTTGACTCTTTTCGATGCAGGTGATGATTTGAGGGCAAATCCTTTGCATGGCAAAGGGAATGATGTGGACACCGATCCATATCGAGGAGGAGGTGCTAGGGACTCGTTGTTCTATCCACTTGGTCTAATTACTCGAGCGAGAGCGAGGGAATTCAAGCAAGCTATCGGCATCATGGTTCAAGATCTTTGGAGTAGAGGTGATCTTGATCCGAGAATTGAAGATTCTGAAACTCCTTGGCGCAACACGATTACATTTAGCTTCGCGAATTATGAACGGATTTAGGGCTATCGAGCTCCAAATGAGCTCAAATTTGGTCAGCTGAAGAGAAACGGTGTCCTGATCAATACTCATGGCCTATGGCCATGAGCTGCAATGAATTTCGGCCCTTCAACATTGTTTAGATGGACTTGCCTTTTTTTCTATTTTTAGGCGAATTTTTATTAATTAAGGGTATTTTTTGTAATTTTTGCCTTTTAGGGTTAGCACCATATATAAGGGTGCTTATGAGTTTCTGAAAACACATCATTGATTCAAAATTTTATACAGAGAGTCATTTTCTCTTCTTCAAGTTCTCTTGAAGACTAGACCAAATCAAGTTTCCTTGTGACGGTCGATCGACTTATCGAGCAAGATTGCGAATTCTCTTATTCGTGGCGTATACAGCGTGGATTGGTAGACACAGGTTCGTCAACAGGTCACGCTCATACCAAGGTTACCAATCACAGGTTCGATTGGGGGTCAAAGTTAGCAATTCGCAACCCTTGGATCTACGTAAAACGATCAGTTTTCGCAGCGATTCACATCAGTATAGGTTCGGTTTGGCTCGATTTGACCAAAAAGTCAAACCGAGCCAAACTCACAGTAGCTAAAAAGAACAGGGGATAAACAGTGGATGAGGTACCGACCTGCTCGAGGGTCGCCGGCGACCACGGGGCTTCGGCGGCGATACTTCGAGCCTTCTGAAGCTTGAGGGATGTCCGAGCACTCGTTTCTCTCCCTCGGCTTTCCCTGTTTTTGCCCGGATAAATATATATATATATATATATATATATATATATATATATATATATATATATCTCTCTCTCTCTCTCTCTCTCTCTCTTTTTGTCGATCCGAAAACCTCTCCAACTCTCCCCCTCTAAGACCCCCTCTCTCGGCCTTCATTTTTATCCGAGTCTCCTCGGATCCCCAAAGGACCTTCACGCCATCCTCCTCTCTGAAAAGGGCCGTAGCTCCTGCTTTTTTGTCCCCCAGCGCTCTCCATTTTCTGCCTTTGCTGCCCTAATTTTCTGTCTTCTTTCTGTACGTGAGGGAACAATCTGTTCCTTTGGTGTAGACCCGGTTCAGTCGAGTCGGGTCGGGTCCGACCCGACCGATTCGGCCGTCAATCTTCACCTAATTGACCCTTTTTCATGGAATTGATGCCAAAATCGGTTTCCTCGATATGTTTTCCATCTAAAATGGGTATTTTCGTGAGTAATTGAATTGGAATTTAATGAAAACCTCAAATTGTGTCTAGGATCCGAAAATGATTTTCGCCAAATCGGAGCCTCAAACGATCAAATAAGTTCAAATTGAGGCCACCAATGGATTTGGAATAATGAAAACTATAGGGTAGAGGTGCTTGATTTTCATGGGTGTCTCCAGAGAGAATTTAATTTTAAGATTCGCAAAACCGGGGACTAAATCGCAAAGAAATTTATGCAATTAAGTCTTTTTTTGTCAAAATTGATCAAATTGAAGGCCTAATTGACCCAATAGCACTTCAAGGTTCTAGATCAAAATGTCATGGCTTATTGGGAGTGGAAATTGAAAATTAAAAGACTCAAAAGAGAAATTTTTATGCTCGATTCGGGTTTATGTTTGTGAAGGAACATAGTGACCCGAGTCGAATTTTCGAGATTTAACAAGACCAACTTGAAGAGGGAATTAAAATAAAATTATTGACTATTTTGTTGTATTTTTCTGACCACGAATGGTATTTGTTTTTATTTTTTGGGTATTTTATAATTAAATAAATTCGAAAAAATACTAAAAATTACGAAAAATATTTTTTGTTCAAAATTGATTCCTAAGGCTGGGCCAAGGCTTCCAAAGTTAATTTTGAGATTTTATGACTTTTTTTACTATTTTTAATTAATTTTAGAAATAAAAATTGAAATAAAAGATGACCAAAAATCAAGTGTCATCAAAGGTAAGTTTGTATTCACTTTTCAGAACACTAGGTACATGTATGGACCTGGCATAAAAATGATGAACCAATATTGGCAACGCAATGCCAAGATGGGTTCAATGGTGACCGGTTGCAAGATCAACGTCACATCAAACATGTCCACCAAGATGCCAACACACAGGCATCCCAAAAAAGGAAGCTATGAAAATGGCTAAAGCAGAACAGAAAAAGGGATGAGAGAAAAGAACATTAAAAGACGGCCAAAACCGATGGCCTAAAGAGTCGGAAAGCAACAAAACAAATAACAACAGATCGCCACCCCACAGAAGTAATGCTAAAACTCTAAAAAAAAAGGCGAGTGAAGGCTTTGGGTGCGGCAACTGAGTCTTTGAAGGAGCAGCAGCACAGCATGATGCTCCAAAAAATTCCACAAGCGTCCTTCTTAAAGTCGAGAACAGCAGCCACAAATATTTGATTGCAAAGTATTTTGACTTTATATTTGTCGATACTAAACCCATGTACTGCGTGTTGATTGATTGGGTACAAATTTGATATCGAATTTAAACTTGTCGATAGAGAGTACAAATTTAATTGAGTATGCTTAACATTTACTCCGTTTATTTCAAGTTCTAAGAAATATTTGACCTAGACGGAATTCTTGACAGAACACCTACAATGTTATTTCAATATTATAAATAGAGATTTCTTCCTGCTCCTGCTCCTCCTCCTGCTCCTCCTCCTCCTCCTCATCCTCTTCTTCTTCTTCTTACCGAGTGAGAAGGTAAATTTCATGTTCGAGCCATCTACAATAGTGCCCACGTTTTCCTTTCGTTGAATGCCGCTCTTAGGCAATAGCTTTGAGGTTTTGGTCAGTTAATAATAGATTATGCGGTCAGGAACGGCTTTTTTACAAACTATAGAGTCTAGTTTCTCTAAATTTGGTTGGAGAAGATTGTTCTCTATTCGACCAAAAAAAGAAAAAAAGAAGAAGATTGTTCTGTTGCCACTGCCGAAAAATACAATCTTTCCTTTAGTACAACTGGCTCCTTTGCTTTGTAAACAAATCTGGCAAACTTTCTCTTTTTCAAGGATAGAATAGATGTTGTGATTTTCCCGTATCTGCTTGCTTAAGTTTCAATATAAACCTACACATGCACAGCTTCGCTTTGCCTCAATTCTCTCTGGTCCTTAAGTCATTTGCCTAACTCAATATGCAGTATTCATTCTTATCTACTCTCTTGCTGGCTCTGTGGAGCCTGTCAAAGGTTAGATTCAGCCAAATCTGCAGCGATCAAAATCGAGGTTTGGCGACCATCGTGGTCGACCAGTCGGTCCATGAACAAAACACCACGAAGCAACAAGCCATCGACTCCTTGTCGGCGAAGAACAACGTCAGGACTCACATCCTGGTCAAGCGCGGGAATTTCATGTGACTAAGGTAGCCCTTGGAAAAAATGGAAAAAAAATGTTTTTGAGTGTTGAATGTTTTCTTCAGAGAAAGGGTTGCGATACCAGCAGACAAGCCATGCATCGTCCTCGAAGGGAACTTGGCAGCCGACATCGTGATTGAGTGGGGGCGCAGCGGTGCAGTTGCTGTAAAGGGATCGTCTGCCCTTTCCTCAGAAGGGTAGGCCCTGCTCTTGAAATCCGGGCCGTATGTGTTATAAATGGATGGCCCAGATTATTACTAAAAAAATAAAAAATAAAAAACCCAAAAAGTTGCCTCCCTAAAAATAGGAGATCTGGGCTGTCCGTCTAAAAACGAACGGCTCGGATCCCAAGAGCAGGCATCTGTCCTTCCAAAGGAAGGGCAAGCGTCTGTCCTTCTAAAGGAAGGGCAGACGATCCGGATCCGCAGTTGCCACCTTCACGCTTTCTATGGACAATTTCAAAGCCAGAAATATAGGATTCCATGTAAGATTTGCCCTTCACTGGTTTTTTTTTTTTTTTTTTAAGGAGGGTTGAAGACTAGCTAATATCATGTATCTCGGTAAAACTATCTAAAAAGTTCTAAATTTTTTATAATTTTTTATTTAATTCAATCATAAAACCTTTCAATTTTACCAACCAAATGCTAGATATTTTCTAACATTGCCAACTGAGTCCATCCATTCAATTCTGGCCGAAAATCACTGACGTTGATAATTTTTTAAATAGTATTTCAATATTTTTTATAATTTTTTTATTAATTTTTTCTTTTATTTTTCCATTGTGTTTTCTTTTGTTAGTTTCCTTTCTTCATCCGTGAAAAGGAAAAATAAAATAATAAATAATAAAAGTTTGAGAAAAAAATATTAAAACATTATTTAAAATAGTTCATGTAACCGATTTTCGGTAAAAATTGATCGGATAGACTCAATTGGTCAGGTATCTATGGTTTAGGACTCAACTGACAAAATTAAACAGTTTATGATTAAATCGAAAAAAGTCTAACAGGATTATGATTTTTTGGACAATTTTTTTCTATATATGGCTATGGCCAACTCTAATGCTATATTCAGAAAATCGACATCGATTTGTATGGACTACAGTTACATCTGTTGACCTCGTGGACTTCCCCTTAGGATTGGTCATGCACAAGTATGATTGATTCTGCTTAAACCGTTGCTCCAATCGTTTGAATTCGTGGATACGCTTAGACCCTTACGAAATTCCTGGCAGAATACCTACAATAAAATGACACAGGCGCCGCGATGTGAGTTCGATCAAACCGGCGTCGGTGTTCCAAGTAAAGTCGGACAAAGCCTCGTTCTGTCAATGCGAGTTCATCGGCGTGCAAGACACGCTGACGGACTTCTGAGGGTGCCACAGATTTCATCTGGGGCGATGGCCAATCCATCTATCAGGTCGAACACTTATAAACTTTGGCATATTAATATAATGCCGAAATTCAGTTACTGCCCCTATTCAAAAACTTCATTTCATTTCATTTCATGTGATTAGTAGGGGTTAATAAGGACCATTCCTACTCATCTGTAAAATGCAATTAATTGGATTTTTCCCTTCCATGACATTAGTGGAGTAGGTCCAAGGGAGCAAAATAGTCATTTCAATTTGTAAAGAATGGAGAATTAGCATATATGACCCGTGTTGATGTTTGTTTGTAAAACAAACAATAGTGTCTTTTTCTTGTCCCATAGAAAAGATAAGAGAATGCAATAGTTAAAGGCTATTACAGTCCTTAAAAATAAATAAATAAATAATGGACAGGTGGGCTGCATCCCGCAATATCCGCGCTTGGATGCTTGATTATTAGGTGTAACTTACTATCATTTTGTTTATATTTTCATTTTTATTTTATTAGATTTATTTTGGAATTTTAATTATTTTACTATGTCCAATTTTAATTAATTAATTGTGTCCAATGGTTGCATCTTTTAAGACATGACAATTTCAGACATGTAAAGTCAGTGTCCGAATTAACGGTTTTTAGACATGGAAAGTTGTATCCGCAATACAAGTTTTTGAGACATGAAAAGTTATTTTTTATTAGACACAAAAACTAATGTTTTGTTCAGAATAGCACAAAAAGTTGTCTTTTTTTGCTCTATTTTATGTTGAGTGATTCTATTGCTTCCATTTTCTTTTCTCTAAAGATATATAGCAAATGTTTCCGATTTTTTCCCTTTGAGAGTTCTTAGAGGATATTAAAATTACTATCTAATATTCTCGATTAAAACTTTGCTCTATTCCAAAGGATATTTGCCCATAATCATTAGCAATATCATGAGGCAAGTAATTCTCTAAAAAGAGTGTTGTCATACCTCAGAGAGTCTGATTCCATTTGTTCCCATTCGTTCTTCACTACATTTCCTAATGACCCGAATCCAACAAAATACATCATCTGTGATTGGACAAATGCATGATGTATGTTAGAAATCTATTTCCCCAATAATTGTGAGTACAAATTTCTTCTTCTTTTTAGAAAGAAGAAGCCAATCATTGAATTTGGTTGGTGTATGTGTAATCTTGATGGTAACTTGTGAATGGGGCTACATGTTGACTTCATACGTGTCTACTTTTTGGACGAGGAGTTTATAAGAAGAGTTAGGGTACTAAACTCTACCATGATGCTGGTATTCACGATGGAGAGTCAGAGAAGGACTCAGAATTTGAGCGACAGTTGAGATATTGTGTTATTGACTTCGGTGGCTCTTGGGATGAGAACTTGCATTTAGCGGAGTGTTTATGTAATAATAGCTTTGATTCTACCATTAAGATGACTCATTTTGAAGTTTAAATTGTCGAAATGCGAAATTTTTATTTACTGGAATCATGTTGGCAAACCAACATAGTTCTTTACTTTTGCTCGGGGCAGAGATTACGTCCATTCTTTTTTAGTCAAGTTAGGAGATCAGCCTTGGTTTAAATAACAATTAAGGTAAAGTAGGGTTATGAACAACAAATCTCTTTATGATAAACAGATCCATTTTGCAAGTTTATTATTATGGGTAATTCCTACAAAGATCGGAAGAAAAAAAATTGGAAATTCTATCAAGAATTATATGAAAAAAAAATCCTCTACTGTGGAGGAAATTGCGTGCATAGAAATTTGAAGAAGAATTGACTTGATTCAAGTTCCCCGGGGTCCGTCGATCAAACGAACGATTCTCTTCTGAAAGGTTTAGATAGTCTCTTTTTCTTTTTCCAGTACGTAGCTCCGCAAGCAAAGAGCGCGTCATGGAGGCGGGGCGAAAAACTAAGATAGAATCATCATCATGGTCCTTTTCTTCTTCTTCTTCTTCTTCTTTTTTTGTGTCAGGTCCCTTGCGTGTGTTTTTTAGGGCAACTCCAAGGGCTGCTGCTAGATCAGTCTCCTGAAAATGTTATATCACTACCAAAGAAATTATGCGGACAATGAAACACCCACAGTGGAATTAAGTGCGGGGATCACATCTTCTTGAAAATCTATCAATCACGGGATCGGAAACCGCGATCTTTGACAGACAATATACTCTTTGTTGTCTAAATTTGGTTAGACAAGATTGTCCCCTTGTCGCTGCCGACAACAATCTCTCTCTCTCCCTCTTTTGATACAACTGGAATTAAGTGCGGGGATCACGTCTTCTTATCGAGTTTGGAATTCATTCTTGAACTTATTTGGGAGGTGGTCATTAAGCATTCGCAGTATAACTGATACAAGATCAGGAACGAGTGAGGATATTATCTTGTGATTCATTCATATCTTAGATTTCTGTAAGAAATTGCATATTGCTTGCCAAAGTTTGAATATAACCCTACACATGCACAGCTTCGATTTGCTTCTACTGTCTTTCAAAATGCAGTATTCCACTACAAAAAAACAGCGATTTAGCCACGAGCATTTAGCCACGAGATCATTTTCGTCGCTAATTTGTGACTAAAATAGCGACGACATGGAAGTTCGTCGCTATTCGCGACGAAAATAGTGACAAAAAAATTCCTCGCAAATTTTGTGACGATTTTTGTGACAAAAAAATATTTGTAGCTAATTCGTGACGAAATTAGCGACGAATAAGAAATTCGTAGCTAATTAGCTACGAAATTAACGACAAACAAGACATTTGTAGCTAAATTAGAGACGAAAAATTAATTTCGTCGCTAAATGGAGATGAACTTAGCGACGAAGAACAATCCGTCGCTAATTTAGTGACGGATATACAATTTTGTCGCTAAATGACCAGAAATTAAAAAAAAAGAAATAATTTAGCGACGAGAATCATTATTCGTCGCTAAATTGGCCACAAACAATGTTATTCGTGACTAATTTTTTTTTATTTTAATTTTTATTTGGTTTTTGGTCTATTTAGCGACGACTAAGACCGTTTGTTTAGCGACGACAATTAGTGTTTGTCGCTAAATTTTATTTATGATTTTTTTTTTGTTTTTTGCTCAACTTAGCGACGAACAGTGTTGTTCGCTAATTTAGTGTTTCTTTTGTATTTGTTTTTTTGGCAAATTTAGCGACGAACAGTGCTGTTCGTCGATAATTTGAGGAAAAATAAAATAAAAAGAATTGATTAGAGACGAAATTGTCGTTTCGTCGCAAAAATAATTTTTTTAAAAATATAATTAGCGACGAAAGACTTTGTTCGTCGCTAAATATTATTTTTTATTTAAATTAATTTAGTGACGAAATGTCAATTTTGTCGCTAATTAGTTCTTTTTTTAAAAAAAAATTCTTTTATCAATTGCTACAAGCTTCGTGAATCTTATGTAATTTTTCTATGGCGACGAAAACAATTGTTCGTCGCTAATTGCTATCCTTAATTTATATTTTTTTTCAAGGTTTATTAGGACCCTTTTTTATATTTATTACATATATAAAGTTGTGAACAAACAAAAAATGGAGATCAATTCTTTTGATAAAATATAACTTAGAAAAAAAATCGTCTTTGATGAGATACTAAATAGAGTAGAGTAAGGATCTATTCGAAAATGATTTACTTTGCATATATAATATTTGATCACCAAAAATATATATTGTAATTGTGTGATCCACGAAAATGAAATCGATCGGTTCTTTCTTCCAATTTTGAAAGATAGATAAGATACTATAAGCGAATAAGAAATGATCTAAATCAATTAATAAAGATTTCAAAAACATTAGAAGGATCAGTTTTTTAGCAAGGTACGGAATGTATCATAAAATATTCAAATGTGATTCTATAAGATCTAGTTTCGTTCAATATTAGTAATGAGGGTTCAATATATCACACGTTAATCAACCAAAGAAATGTTCAATAATAACTAAAAGAAAGATCGATTATTTGGAATCTTTGCTCTCTTCAAACGGTGAATGATATAAATAAGAAACGCTTATGATACGTCGTTTAGCTTAGCTTATTTATGTTATTTCTTCGATTATATTATTTTATATTAATCTACATTAATTCTTTTTAAAAGAAAATGAAAATAGAGCGAATATTTTTTTGAAATTTAAAAATGAATATATTATTAATTAAGTAAAGATTACATTAATAAGCATAAATGAAGAGCGATCAATTTATTTATTTTTATTATCCTTGTTCCTGAATTAGAAAGAATTCCTTTTGTTCCTAGATAGCTTCTTTGAAAAGGGTTTCTGCTTCTTCAGTGAATGCTTTAAAGAAGATATAATTTCTTGGAATTGAGGTTTATTTCTGTTATTCTTATTCTTGAATTAGAAAGCATTCATTCTGTTTCATTATTTATGTGTAATCATTATTACACATCATACCATATCTTTTGCCTTGTTGGTTGTCGCGTGGATGAAGTATTTCGGTGATCGCGGGTTCCATTCCCATCGTGTTTCATCTTATTCATTTTGTTTTCGTTGCTAATTTAACGAATTCTTTTGAATTATATAGGATATATATTTTCTTGCTAATTTTAAGAAGCTTCACATTTTTATTAAATATGTATTGGAATTTATGCACTCGGTCTAATTCATCACCCAAAAGTAGAGAAAAAAAATGAGATTTGGTTCGTGACGCGGAGAGTTGCCCCCGGCCTAACTCGGAGGTCACGAACCAAATCTTTATAGGGGGTTCGATCTTTATAGGGGTGCGAATAGATTTATGGGGGTTCGGGGGCAACGCCCCCGATTTTTTTTTTTTGCTCTATTTATGCTGCGGCTAGGGTTTATTTTGATGTATCTAATTAATTGAGCAAATTATTCAATTTTATTTTTAGTGACGAACATCTCTTTTCGTCGCTAAATTAGCGACGACATTCGAAGGTCGTCGCTAATTTTCAATTTCGAGCGGCCCGGGAAAAAAAGCACCTTTTTTTTTTGCAGCGAAATTGAAAATTAGCGACGACCTTCGAATCTCGTCGCTGGTTTAGCGACGACCTTCGAATCTCGTCGCTAAACCAGCGACGGTTTAGCGACGACCTTCGAAGGCCGTCGCTGATTTTCAGTTTTGCAGAATCAAAAAATGGCGCTTTTTTTCCCGGGCCGCTCGTCTATAAATCAGCTTCCCCGGCCGCTCTCATCACTCTCTCTCTCGTCATTCCACTTGCCACTCCCTCCCTTTTCTCTCCCTTTGCCTCGATACCAAACTCTGTCGTCCACCTTCAACAAAATCGTCGAGGAGCGAGCTCGGACGGAAGAAGCTCACTCCGGTGATCGACTCGACATCCCCGGCCGTGAGCAGCTCAGAGGGAAGGAAGCTCACTCCGGCGATCGACCCGAACCCCTCCCTCTCCGGTCGACGGCGGAGCCGGTGATTTCACCGCCCTAGAATGCCGTCCTACTTCTTCGTTGTCGGCTTTTGGCTTAACTTTCATGTGTCTATGTATAGCCATCGTTGGAAATGCTTCTGCTTTCATTTTCCTCGCAATCTTCGTTGCCATCTTCTTCTTGGACAATTTCCCAGAACTTCCTCCGACCCAAAAAAAAAATTACAAATTAGCGACGAACAAAGCCGTTCGTCGCCAATTTTGGCGACGAACAGCAGTGTGCGTCGCCAAATTTTGGCGACGAACGGCTTTGTTCGTCGCCAATTTTGGCGACGAACAAAGCCATTCGTCGCTAAAATGTGGCGACGAACCCCTTCGTTCGTCGCCAAAATTGGCGACGACCTTCGAATTTTTCGTCGCTAAATTTAGCGACGCCGAATTTGCTACGAATTTTTTCTCGGCGCTAATTCGTCGCCAAATCAATTTAGCTACGAATTTTTGCGAAATTCTCGTCGCTAATGTCGTGGCTAATTGCGTGTTTTTTTGTAGTGTTCGTTCCTAAGTACTACTCTCTTACTGGCTTTGCTGAGCCTGTCAAGGGTTAGCACTAGCCAGGTCTGTAGCAATCAAGGTCAACATTCGGTGAACATTGTGGTTGATCAGTCGGGCCGGGGACAGTTTGTTGGATATATTGTGAATATAATCCATGTAATATGTTCACATACAAGCCCAATAGGTGAAGGCTTGGTTATTTGGGTCCATTTGGGCTGGAGCCCAATAGCTTGCTTATATATATTCTAGGGTTCGCCCTACGCTGGAGGTAACACTGTTGAGCATTCCAAACTTGATGTCTCAAGGTGTAATACTTCAAGCAAACACTCTCTACTCTCTCAAAACTCATTACCTCCAACAATCTTGAAGTATTATCTTCGGGTGTCGGATTTGAGCGAGCAAGGTGTCTACTTGAAGGTCTCGTCGAGACGAACTCGCAGGTACGAATTACTTTCGATTTCGACGGTTGGTTTGGCCAAGATCTGAGGTTGAAGATTCGGGTTTTACTGTAGCACCCGAAATCTTTGAATCAAGATTTCAGAAATTATAGCTAGCTTCAGAAAGTGAGCCCACTTGGGTTTTGTTCGTCTCGTTGATACGAACGTTTTGAGTGGTCACTCGCGTCGAACGGAGGTCGGACGAAGGAGATACGGCCGTCGGAAGAAACACTGTAGATTGAAGATTACTTTAGCTCGAGGTTACTGTAGATTGAAGATTTACTGTAGCACCCGGATTACTGTAGCACCACGCGGGTACTGTATTTCCGGAGTATTTTCAGGTGTATTCTCGGTGTATTTCCAGTGTATTCTCGGAGTATTTCCAGGTGTATTCTCGACGTATTTCCAGTGTATTTCTGGCGTATTTATGGCGTATTTTCGACCAATTTTCAGCGAGTTTCCGACGACAAGGGCAGTCCATCTTAAGGTATTTGGGCGCTCCAGACTCAATTTTGAGGTCTGTTTTGGTAAATTCCATCTCTACAGAGCAGTTAGACCAAGGTCAGAGGCATTATTCGACTTTGGGAGCTTCGATGACTCCAAGGTGCACTCTTTCTAGCTCTTTGCTCTGATTGGAATGGCAAAACATAGTTCTTATGTGTTGACACCTGATTTTTGACCATTTATTATTGTGATTTTTATTCTTTAAAATTAATTAAAAATATCAAAAAAGGTCATAAAATCACAAAATCAACTTTGGAAGCCTTGGCCTAGCCTCGGGGACCAATTTTGAACAAAAAATATTTTTTGGTATTTTATAATATTTTTCGAATTTATTTAATTATAAAAATACCCAAAAAATCAGAAAAATACCATTCGTGGTCAGAAAAATACACAAAAATATTCAATAATTTTGTTTTAATTTCATCTTCAAGTGTGTCACCTTAAATCTTGAAAATTCGGCTCGGGTCACTATGTTTCTTCACAAACATAAACTCGAACCGAGCAAAAAATTCCTTTGCGAGTCTTTTAGTTTTCAATTCTCACTTTTTATAAGCTATGACATTGGATTCTAAAGTCTTAAAGTGCAATTAGGTCAATTTGCCCTCCAATTTAATCAATTTTTACCAAAAGGGCTTAATTGCACATTTTTCTTTCAATTAGTCCCCGGTTTCACGGATGTATACGTATGCTCTACGTATTTATACGTCATACGTATTTATACGTTATGCATATTTGTACTGTTTGGTAACCTCTTTAACTCTTGTAATAATAATAATGGTTATTATTTTTAACACCTTTGTTAGTGCTTTTTTTTTTTTAGCATTTTTGTATTGTGAGTGCTATTGTTAGTGTTATTTTTAAATAGCATTTTTGTATTATAAATTGTGAGTGCTATTGTTAGTGCTATTTTTAAATGACATTTATTTATCATAAATTGTGAGTGCTATTGTTAGTGCTATTTTTAAATGACATTTATTTATCATAAATTGTGAGTGCTATTATTAGATAGAATTTATAATTGTTAGTGCTATTTTTAAATAGCATTTTTGTATTATAAATTGTGAGTGCTATTGTTAGTGCTATTTTTAAATAGCATTTTTGTATTATAAATTGTGAGTGCTATTGTTAGTGCTATTTTTAAATGTCATTTATTTGTGAGTGCTATTATTAGATAGAATTTATAATTGTTAGTGCTATTTTTAAATAGCATTTTTGTATTATAAATTGTGAGTGCTATTGTTAGTGCTATTTTTAAATGTCATTTATTTGTGAGTGCTATTTTTAGATAGAATTTATAATTGTTAGTGCTATTTTTAAATACAATTTATTGGAAGGTATTTTTGGCTATAAAAGGATGGCAAGAGTTTTGAGGTTGGAAGGGGAGAGACATTTTGTAGAGTGTGCAAATTTTTGAGAGCTTAGAGAGAAGAACACAAACACTCTCTATATTCTCATAATCTTGAGTGAGCAAAATATACTAAGTTCGGAATATTGATTCCGCATATTGCTAGCACAATTGTTGTGGAGTTATTCGTCGTCTCCCCGTTCGTCAATTGGTGGTGCGTCCGAACTAGATGCCTAACACTTGTGGAGGCTGAGATCGAAGAACATCGAACCGACACCTCCGTTCAAGCACGCTACGAGAGGTAATCTATTTACTCCCTTTGAGGCTTTGTGATTTTTTTTCGATTGAAATGCACGAAGTACGCCTCTGGAGATACATGTATGGGTTGTTATTTATTTCCGCTACGTGTTACGTGGATCCCAACAGTGGTATCAGAGCCGATCCTTAGGTGTTTTCGTGCATTTAATTGATTTTTTGCAATTTTTGCAATACTATGGCCAATATGTATTAACGAATTGTTCGTCTTACATGGCTAATGGAGGTTGATTATTTTATATGATAAATTAATCAACGTAGCAAAAATTGAGACTAAATCAATTTTGAATCGAAAATTTATGGCTATCTTATTTTACGTAAAAATTCTGAATATGATTCAACGTAGAATTTTTATTGTGCCTTCCTAAGTTTTAAATTGTGAATTTATTACTTACGTGGAAGGGTGGTGATCATGGAAAAATCCCTAATCAATGTGATTGATGTATGTATGAATGTATGGTGATTATTTATATATTTGGGGTTGTAATTATTAAATGGAGGCTGCGTACTCCTTTTATTTTTCATGTAATCTTTATTTTTAGCATAGTCAATTGTTGATGTAAATGCTACGAGGATTACGTGGAGGAGCCTTTTAAGTCGGCGAGCTCTTTGGGGCCCGATTCTTGAAGAGTTCAAGAAACCAAGAAGAAGCGAAGAGCAGCTCTCCGTTATTAAAATATTAAAATGATTAAATGTGGTCTCATTGGCTCGAGACCCATTAAATCATAATTCCATGATCACCACGTAGGATAGATGTTTATGTGATTGGCATCTATTTATTTATTATGATTACGTGAGCATGTTAAACTGGTTAATGTGCAAAGTCAGACTTACCTCACCCAAAATTGTGCCTGCATGAAATCCTAGTTAGGGAAAATCACTCGCGTTAGGTACCGAAAGGGCGTTGGTAATGACATCAACGTAACCAAGTCCCCGAACTCAAAATCTCTGGTTCCGCAGAATTGATCGATCTCTCCCAATCGGTCAATAAGGTTTCCGGTCTACCCTCCAAGAAAGACCGGTGGCGACTCCAAATGCATGCACAAGTTGCACATGCCACCACGACCACACTAAGGTCGAAAGCGATCGACTGTTATCGTCGAATCCCTTTGAAAAATACTCCCGCCGCGATTTGGTATGGGCCTGGGAGGGCCCGCGCCGATCCAAAGCCCGCGATCTGCACCCTTGTGCGGGGGAAGGCCCGCGATCGGTAATCCATTAGCCGCGTCCGCTTCGGACGGGTCGCGACAGCTGGCGACTCCGCTGGGGACTTGTTCTAGAAACTATGGTTCTAGACCTCAAGTGGACTTAGGCCGTAATAAAAATTGAGTGATTTTTCTAACCCTACAGGCGCTCTTGAAGGTGAGGTAAGTCCGCTCACGATAGGTGTTATATGTTTTTGCAGATTGGAGTAATAAGGGGTGTAGTCTGTGATTAACTTTATTTTACGCAGGTGTGGCGTAGGAATGTATGTTGTGTGGATGATTTGAAGTGCTGATTGATAAATTGTTGTGCATGACTTGCATTGTGATGATCACGACACATGGACACACACAACCGCGCCTAAAACCCCAAGCGCCGCCTTTAGGAACACAATAGAAGGAATTGAAAATGGAATCTCCGTGAGGAAAAACACGGGGTAATCCACTTCTCAATTCCGCTCGCTTCGAACTATGGATTGAGTCCCAATGCAACGATAGTTGTGCAATGGAATCGGCTCTTTCTAGAACTCGAGGTGGGAACCTTAACCTTAGGTGCCAAACCCTCTGATTTTTAGAAGTTCACCATCACTTGTCTCATGCGCATTTCTTTGGGCGGTTGGTACACCTAAAATCGCACATAAGTCGACGAGTTGGGTTGGTAAGACTCTCTATCCCTCAAAACTATTACAGTTCATATAAATATAGGCATTTCATTCATTGCATTCTGGTGATTAGATTAAATGCCATTTCAAGGATAGATGCATGTGTTTTTCCCAAACGTCCTTGATAGAAGACGAGGAGGATGATATCCCATGGCGAACACCGAGTGAGCAACAAAGGAGCCTACTATGAACATTATTGAGATATCGTCCAATGAAGATGACGAGTTGGGGCAAGTGATCCGGAAGTCACAGATCGAACTTGGGGCATCCTTAAACGTTAGGATCACATTCCTTGGTTTCATTTTCCATTACTAGTCCTCTTGTATAGGGTTTATTTTTATCGAGGCTTTCTCTATCTCACCCCTTAGAGTGATTGTATTAGGGATCTATTGGTGTATACATTCATATGGAACTCGGTTGTATTTCTTTTGACGGGTCATGGGAATGTGATAGTGGCATTTTCTCTAATCATCCGAATACTCCCAAGTCAAGTTTATAATTCCTTTAGAGGAAACTAAAGTTGAAAATCTTACACGACCTTTTTGGTCGTACAGGGTAATCCAACCCCAATTTCGCTAGAAGGAATTATACACTTGAATTGGTCCATGCATGTCATACGTCACTAAGTAATCCACGATAATTGATCAAGAGTATTGACGTTATTTCGAATTTAATGACGAGATAGATGTCCAAATTGCTCTCGTTCTTAACAAAACGGCCTTGATTTGGATGCCGTATCTTCAATTAAATTTAAAAACACGTCGTTATGCCTTGCATTTTTGACTAATTCGCTCTTCTGAATATTGGTCAAAAGCAATTATCGTGAATTACATTCCTTTCAATAGTATGCTTTCTTTCGAGGAATATTGATAAAAACTTTTCGCACAAGATTAAAACCCTTGTAAAAGTTCTTGTCATTATTAATTACGAGCAAGCATAAGATTGAAAGGGGTCTATGCTTTCTTTTTCAGATTATTCCTTTTGACTCGGTCTTTTCATTTGCAGGTGAAAAACAAGTAGCATAAAGAAATCTTTTCTTGGATAAGTCTGAGGCTATTCTTTCATCTGACCATGAGTGAGTTAGAAAATCAGAACACATCTACTCGACTTATTATGGATCGGCTCATCCAAGTCTAAGATGTCCGGATGCTCGAAGAAATGGATCATATAAAAGCTAAAACAAACACAGGGGCTTTCATTCATTCTTGCCCAAACCAGATCATACAATTCATTGGGGTGGAAAAGTAAAGCAGAAGTGAGCCCTAATCAACGACACAAAGGAGCCCAGCTGGCCCTCCAGGTTATGGATGCTTTGTTTATACGCACCACTCCGCGTATCATGGTCCGCAAGCCTGAGGTGGAGGCGTTTGCGTTCATCATTGACTGCAACAACCTGAGTCTCGTGATCTTCGGCGACTGCTTCCAAGTCCCGAACAAGTCCATTCTCACGAGTTATATCCTCGTTTATGCCGTTGAGCCTTTCTTCCAGCCACTCGCTCCGATTCCTTAGCAGGGCATTACGTCGATCGCGCTCATAGGTAGCCAGAGATAGAGCTAAGTCCTCCACCAGATTCCTCCTCTCGCGTAGCAATGTCGAAACCCGCTCTTTGGCGAACTCAACAGCCTTTTTGTGACTATCGGCCAGGTAGTCAGCCAACGCTAGGCGGTCGGACTGATCCTCATAACGGGCTCGCAAGACACGAGCCACGGTAACTCCCCGATGAGCAGCGCGGTAGACCTCCAAGGAGTTCGTAAAGAGCGTTGGAAAAATATTGTATTCCCTCCCCAACGCGGGTACCCTCGAGGGAGGTGATGTCCAGGTCCCCGAACATGACTCTGATCTCATCCTCGGTTTCGGGATGATCGGCTATGTGAGCGTAGCCTCGACCCAAGAGGTTATAGAACTCTTTCCATCGAGTCAAAGCTTCGGCTGAGAAAGTGTGAACTTGGGAAGAAGCCATTTTCGACGGAGATGTGTGTAGTGGAGCGATTAGAGGATGGAAGCAAATTATATGAGAGCGTTAATCTCCCAAACACCAACTCCGCATTTTATAGCGTCTCGAGAGTGGAGAAAAGTTGCAGCAATAATGCTTGTGGAGCCAGGTTAATTAATGTAAAGCGAGGGCTGCTCCTCCCGTGAATCATCAGACATGTCCTGATCCGCAATTTCAGGCCTGACAAATTCGGTCTCGCCATTATTAAAGCTGGGAGGGAGGCGAGCGCAACTATCGAAGAAGCCGCGAAAGGATTGTGTTGTTCCATCACGCATGAAGCTGGGCGGCGAGTGAACAGCTCTGCCACTTAAAAAGAGAAGACAATGCTGAACAGGCATGACTATTGAGGAAAAGTGAAAGGCGAGCGCAACTATCGAAGAAGCCGCGAAAGGATTGTGTTGTTCCATCACGCATAAAGCTGGGCGGCAAGTGAACAGCTCTGCCACTTAAAAAGAGAAGACAGTGCTGAACAGGCATGACTATCGAGGAAAAGTGAAAGGCGAGCGCTACTATCGAAGAAGCCGCGGAAGGATTTGGTTACCCCTTCGTGTCGGAAAGCTGAGCAGGAGGTAAACAGTTCCGTCGTTTCAAAAACAGAACGCTGAACAGACCTAGCTTTCGAGGAAAAGGAGGCAACAAATCGAAAGAGCGAGTATACAAAAGAGAACAGAGAACCCCGAGTGACGAGTTCGTTGAAAGACCTCAAATTCTCTAGAATCAGATTCGACATCGAAGCCATGGAACTCAACATCGCCGGTGACGAACATCAAGATCGCAGTGGTGACGACGGCAGTGGCCACGACGCTCAACCCCGGAAAAGAAAAAATCGCCAGCGCTACGCTCGGAAAGAAATCCAGGAGCTTGAAGCTTTCTTCGATGAATGCCCTTGCCCAAACGAGGAACAAAAGATTGAATTGGGCCAGAAGCTAGGAATGAATCCTATGAGAATCCATTTTTGGTTTCAGAATAGACGTTTCAGACTAGGTGTCCAACACAGGCGTAAGGAGATCACGGCCCTAAAAGAGCAGAACCAAAACCTTCAAATGGAAAACATGTGGTATGAGAAAATTCTCAGTACTATTACCTGCCCTGACTGCGGTGGCCCTACCACCCTCAGTAAATTGTTCCCCAGTAAGCCTTCTACGAAGATGGAAGGTGCTCATTTATCCCCCTGCTCCCTTGAGCCATCTCCGGTACAATCAGATCCTGCTAATGGCGCGCATGAGCAGATCGATCCTACAGAAATTATACCAGTGTCTTCGGAGGAAGAAGATACGTGTCGTTATGATCGGAGTCACCTCATCGAAGCCCATGAATCTCCTCCACAACAGCTTCCGGTAAGATCAGATACGGTTCAAGAGGAGTTAGAGGTTAGTCGGCAGGCTATCTACGCCACTCTGGACGACGAGAAGAAGAAATTCACTTGGCCCCCGGAGCTTCATCTCAAGTTCTTGGACGCAGTTCGACAGATAGGACTCGACTTCATAGGTCCGACAAGCATACTTAGGGTCATGAACGTACCGGGACTTACCAAGCAATTAGTCGCGAATC